>SZWC01020795.1:23063-37616 GCA_023375785.1 Penium margaritaceum
TCTGGCACAACTCTGGCACAACTCTGGCACAACTCTGGCACAACTCTGGCACGACTCTGGCACAACTCTGGCACAACTCTGGCACAACTCTGGCAAAACTCTGGCACAATTCTGGCACGACTTTGGCACAACTGTGGCACAACTCTGGAACAACTCTGGCACACCGATGGCACAACTCTGGCACAAATCTGGCACAACTCTGGCTCAACTCTGGCACAACTCTGGCACAACTCTGGTACAACTCTGGCACAACTCTGGCACAACTCTGGCACAACTTTCGCACAACTCTGGCACAACTTTGGCACAACTATGGTACAACTCTGGCACGACTTTGGCACAACTGTGGCAAAACTCTGGAACAAATCTGGCACAACTATGGTACAACTCTGGCACAACTCTGGCACAACTCTGGCACAACTCTGGCATAACTCTGGCAGAACTTTTGCACGACTATGGCACAACTGTGGCACAACTCTTGCACATCTCTGGCACAACTCTGGAACAACTCTTGCACAACTCTGGCACAACTCTGGCACAACTCTGGCACAACTCTGGCACAACTCTGGCACAACTCTGGCACAACTCTGGCACAACTCTGGCACAACTCAGGCACAACTCTGGCACAGCTCTGGCACAACGCTTGCACAACTCTGGCACAACTCTGGCACAACTCTGGCACAACACTGGCACAACTCAGGCACAACTCTGGCACAACTGTGGCCCAACTCAGGCACAACTCTGGCACAACTCACGGACAACTATGGCACAACTTTGCCACAACTATGGTACAACTCTGGCACAAATCTGGCACAACTCTGGGACACCTCTGGCGCATTTCTGGCACAACTCTGGCACCCCTCTGGCACAAGTCAAGCACAAATATGGCACAACTCTGGCACAACTCTAGAAAAACTCTGGCACAACTCTGACACAACACTAGCACAGCTCTGCCACAACTCTGGCACAACTCTGGTACAAGTCCGGCACAAATCTGGAACAACTCTGGAACAACTCTGGCACAACTCTGGCACAACTTTGGAACAACTTTGGCACAACTCTGGCACGACTCTGGCACACCTCTGGCAAAACCCTGGCACAACTTTTGCATTACTCTGAAACACCTCTGGCACAACTCTGACACAATCCTGGAACCACTCCGGCACAACTCAAGCATAACTATGGCACAACTCTGGCACAACTCAGGCACAACACTGGCACAACCCTGGCACAACTCTAACACAACTCTGGCACAACTCTGGCACCACTCCGGCACAACTCAAGCACGACTATGGCATCACTCCGGCACATCTATGGCACAAGTCTGGCACTAATCTGGCGCAACTCTGGCACAACTCTGGCACAACTCTGGCACAACTGTAGCACAACTCTCGCACAACCCTCTCACAAAGCTGGCACAACTCTGGCACAACTCTTGCACAACTCTGGTACAACTTTGGAACAACTCTGGCAAGAACTGTGGCACGACTCAGGCACAACTCTGGAACAATTCTGACACAACTCTGGCATAACTCTGGCACAACTCTGGCAAAACTCTGGCACAACTCTGGCACAAGTCTGGCACAAATGTGGCACAACTCTGGATCAACCCTGGCACAACTCTGGCACAACTCTGGCACAGCTCTGGCACAACACTGGCACATCTCTGGCACAACTCTGGCATAACTCTGGCACAACTCTGGGACAACTCTGGCACAACTCTGGGACAACTCTGGCACAACTCTGGGACAACTCTGGCACAACTCTGGGACAACTCTGGCACAACTCTGGGACAACTCTGGCACAACTCTGGGACAACTCTGGCACAACTCTGGGACAACTCTGGCACAACTCTGGGACAACTCTGGCACAACTCTGGGACAACTCTGGCACAACTCTGGGACAACTCTGGCACAACTCTGGGACAACTCTGGCACAACTCTGGGACAACTCTGGCACAACTCTGGGACAACTCTGGCACAACTCTGGGACAACTCTGGCACAACTCTGGGACAACTCTGGCACAACTCTGGGACAACTCTGGCACAACTCTGGGACAACTCTGGCACAACTCTGGGACAACTCTGGCACAACTCTGGGACAACTCTGGCACAACTCTGGGACAACTCTGGCACAACTCTGGGACAACTCTGGCACAACTCTGGGACAACTCTGGCACAACTCTGGGACAACTCTGGCACAACTCTGGGACAACTCTGGCACAACTCTGGGACAACTCTGGCACAACTCTGGGACAACTCTGGCACAACTCTGGGACAACTCTGGCACAACTCTGGGACAACTCTGGCACAACTCTGGGACAACTCTGGCACAACTCTGGGACAACTCTGGCACAACTCTGGGACAACTCTGGCACAACTCTGGGACAACTCTGGCACAACTCTGGGACAACTCTGGCACAACTCTGGGACAACTCTGGCACAACTCTGGGACAACTCTGGCACAACTCTGGGACAACTCTGGCACAACTCTGGGACAACTCTGGCACAACTCTGGGACAACTCTGGCACAACTCTGGGACAACTCTGGCACAACTCTGGGACAACTCTGGCACAACTCTGGGACAACTCTGGCACAACTCTGGGACAACTCTGGCACAACTCTGGGACAACTCTGGCACAACTCTGGGACAACTCTGGCACAACTCTGGGACAACTCTGGCACAACTCTGGGACAACTCTGGCACAACTCTGGGACAACTCTGGCACAACTCTGGGACAACTCTGGCACAACTCTGGGACAACTCTGGCACAACTCTGGGACAACTCTGGCACAACTCTGGGACAACTCTGGCACAACTCTGGCACATCTCTGGCACAAATGTTGTTCAACTCTGGCACAATTCTGGTACAACTCTGGCACAACTCTGGCACAATTCTGGTACAACTCTGGCACAACTCTGGCACAACTCTAGCAACTCTGGCACAACTCTGGCACAACTCTAGCAACTCTGGCACAACTCTAGCTCAATGCTGGCACACGATTGGCACAATTCTGGGACAACTCTGGCACAACTCTGGCACACCTCTGGCACAACTCCTGCAAAACACTGGCTCAACTCTGGCACAACTCTGGCACAACCCTGCCACAACTCTGGCACCACTCTGGAACATCTATGGCAGAAATCTGGCACAACTCTTGCACATCTCTGGCACAACTCTGGCACAACTCTAGCACAACTCTGGCAAAACTCCGGAAAAACTTTGGCACAAATCTGGCACAACTCTGGCATAACTCTAGTACAACTTTTGCACAACTCTGGCACAACTCTGGAAAAACTCTGGCACAACTGTGGCTTAATCTTGGCACAACTCTGGCAAACCTCTGGCACAACTCTGGCACAAATCTGGCAGAACTTTGACACAACTCTGGCACAACTCTGGCAAACCTCTGGCACAACTCTGGCACAGCTCCAGCACAAATCTGGCACAATTCTGGCACAACTCTGGCACAACTCTGGCAAACCTCTGGCACAACTCTGGCACAAATCTGGCAGAACTTTGACACAACTCTGGCACAACTCTGGCAAACCTCTGGCACAACTCTGGCACAGCTCCAGCACAAATCTGGCACAATTCTGGCACAACTCTAGCACAACTCTGGCACAACTCTGGCATAACTCTGGCAAAACTCTGGCACAACGCTGGCACAACTCTGGCACAACACTGGTACAACTCAAGCATAACAATGACACAACTCTGGCACAGCTATGGTACAACTCTGGCACAACACTGGCACAACTCTGGCACAACGCTGGCACAACTCTGGCACAACACTGGTACAACTCAAGCATAACAATGACACAACTCTGGCACAGCTATGGTACAACTCTGGCACAACACTGGCACAACTCTAGCACAACTCTAGTTCAACTTTGGCACAAATTTGGCACAACTCTGGAACAACTCTTGCACAACTCTGGCAAAACTCTGGCAGAACTCAGGCACAACTCTGGCACAACTGTAGCACAATTCTGGCACAACTCTGGCACAAGTCTGGTACAACTCTGGCACAACTCTGGCGCAGCTCTGGCACAACTCTAGCACAACTCTGGCACAACTCTCGCACAAAGCTGGCACAACTCTGGCACAACTCTGGCAAACCTCTGGCACAAGTCTGGCACAACTCTGGAAAAACTCTTGCACAACTCTGGCACAACTCTGGCACACGTCTGGCAGTAATCTGGCACAACTCTGGCACAACTCTGGCGCAGCTCTGGCACAACTCTAGCACAACTCTGGCACAACTCTGGCATAACTCTGGCAAAACTCTGGCACAACGCTGGCACAACTCTGGCACAACACTGGTACAACTCAAGCATAACAATGACACAACTCTGGCACAGCTATGGTACAACTCTGGCACAACACTGGCACAACTCTAGCACAAATCTAGTTCAACTCTGGCACAAATTTGGCACAACTCTGGCACAACTCTTGCACAACACTGGCAAAACTCTGGCAGAACTCAGGCACAACTCTGGCACAACTGTAGCACAATTCTGGCACAACTCTGGCACAAGTCTGGTACAACTCTGGCACAACTCTGGCACAGCTCTGGCACAACTCTAGCACAACTCTGGCACAACTCTCGCACAAAGCTGGCACAACTCTGGCACAACTCTGGCAAACCTCTGGCACAAGTCTGGCACAACTCTGGAAAAACTCTTGCACAACTCTGGCACAACTCTAGGACAACTCTGGCACATCTCTGGCACACCTCTGGCACAAGTCTGGCAGTAATCTGGCACAACTCTGGCACAACTCTGGAACAACTCTGGCACAACGTTTCAACAACTTTGGCACAACTCTGGCACAACTCTGGCACAACTCTCGCACAACTCTGCCACAACTCTGGCACAACTCTGGCACAACTCTGGGACAAGTCTGGCACAAATCTGGCACAACTCTGGCACATCTCTTGCACATCTCTGGCACAACACTGGCACAACTCTGGCACAATTCTGGCACAACTCTCGCACAACTCTGGCACAACTCTCGCACAACTCTGCCACAACTCTGGCACAACTCTGGCACAACTCTGGGACAAGTCTGGCACAAATCTGGCACAACTCTGGCACATCTCTTGCACATCTCTGGCACAACACTGGCACAACTCTGGCACAATTCTGGCACAACTCTCGCACAACTCTGGCACAACTCTCGCACAACTCTGCCACAACTCTGGCACAACTCTGGCACAACTCTGGGACAACTCTGGCACAACTCTGGCACAACTCTAGCACAACTCTGGCACAACTCTCGCACAAAGCTGCCACAACTCTGGCACAACTCTGGCACAACTCTGGGACAAGTCTGGCACAAATCTGGCACAACTCTGGCACATCTCTTGCACATCTCTGGCACAACACTGGCACAACTCTGGAACAACTCTGGCACAATTCTGGCTTCACTCTGGCAAAGATCTGGCACAAATCAAGCACAACCATGGCACAACTCTGGCACAAGTATGGTACAACTCTGGCACAATACTTGCACAACTCTGGCACATCTCTGGCACAACTCTAGCACAACTTTGGCACATCTCTGGCACAACTCTGGCAAAACACTGGCACAACACTGGCACAACTCTGGTACAACTCTGGCACAACTCTAACACAACTCTGAAACCACTCCGGCAAGCCTCAAGCAGAACTATGGTAAAACTCTGGCACAAATCTGGCACAACACTGGCACAACCCTGGCACAACTCCAACAAAACTCTGGCACAACTCTGGCACCACTCCGGCACAACTCAAGCACAACTATGGCACAACTCTGGCACATCTATGCCATAAATCTGGCACAAATCTGGCACAACTCTGGCACAACTCTGGCACAACTCTGCCACAACTCTAGCACAACCCTTGCACAACCCTCGCACAAAGCTGGCACAACTCTGGCACAACTCTTGCACAACTCTGGTACAACTTTGGCACAACTCTGGCCTGAACTGTGGCACGACTCTGGCACAACTCTGGAACAACTCTTACACAACTCTGACACAACTTCGGCACAACTCTGGCACAAGTCTGGCACAAATGTGGCACATCTCTGGCACAACTCTGGCACAACTCTGGCATAGCTCTGGCACAACTCTGGCACAAGTCTTGTACAACTCTGGCACAACTCTGGCACAACTCTGGCACAACACTGGCACAACTCTGGCACAACTCTGGTACAACTCTGGAATAACTCTGGCACAACACTGGCACAACTCTGGAACAACTCTGGCACACCTCTGGTACAACTCACGCACAACTATGGCCCAACTCTGGCACAACTATGGTACAACTCTGGCACAACTCTTGCACAATTCTCGCACAACTCTGGCAAAAATCTGGCACAACTCTCATACATCTCTGGCACAACTCTGGCACAACTCTGGCACAACTCTGGCACATCTCTGGCACAACTCTGGCAAACCTCTGGCACAACTCTGGCCTAACTCTGGCACAACTATGGCACAACTCTGGCAAAACGTAGGCAAAACTCTGGCAAACTTACGCACAACTCTTGCACAACTCTGGCACAACTCTGGCACAACTCTGGCACAACTCTGGCACACCTCTGGCACAACTCTGGCACAACTCTGGCACCACTCCGGCACAACTCAAGCACAACTATGGCACAAATCTAACACAACCCTGATAGAACTTTGGCACAGTCCTGGCACAACTCTAGCACAACTCTGGCACAACTCTGGCAACACTCCGGCACAACTCAAGCACAACTATGGCACAACTCTGGCACATCTATGGCACACATCTGGCACAACCCTGGCACAACTCTGGCGCAACTCTGGCACAACTCTGGCAAAACTCTAGCACAACTCTTGCACAACTTTCGCACAAAGCTGGCACAACTCTGGCACAACTCTGGCACAGCTCTGGCACAACATTGGCCTAACTTTGGCACAACTCTGGCACAACTCTGACACAACTCTCGCACAACTCTGGCACAACTGTAGCACAACTCTGGCACAACTCTGGCACAGCTCTGGCACAACATTGGCCTAACTTTGGCACAACTCTGGCACAACTCTGACACAACTCTCGCACAACTCTGGCACAACTGTAGCGCAACTCTGGAAAAAAACTGGGACAATTCTTGCACACCTCTGGCACAACTCTGTCGCAACTCAGGCACAACTCTGGCACAACTCACGCACAACTATGGAACAACATTGGAACAACTATGGTACAACTCTGGAAAAACTCTGGCACAACTCTGGCAAAATTCTGGCACCACTCTGGCACACCTCTGGTACAACTCTGGCATAACTCTGGCACCACTCTGGCACAACACAAGCACAACTATGGCACAATTCTGGCACAACTCTGGCACAACTCTGGCACAACCCTGGCACAACTCTAGCAAAACTCTGGCACAACTCTGGCACCACGCTGGCACAACTCTAGCACAACTATGGAACAACTCTGGTACAACTATGGCACAAATTCTGCACAACTCTGGCACAACTCTGGCACAACTCAAGCACAGCTAGTGCACAACTCTGGCACAACTGTGGTACAACTCTGGCACAACTCTCGCACAACTCTGGCACAACTCTAGCGCAACTCTGGCACAACTCTGGCACAACTCTTGCACACCTCTGGCACAACTCTGGCACAACTCTGGGACAACTCTGCCACAACTCTGGCACAAATCTGGCACAACTCTGGCACAACTCTGGCACAGCTCTGGCACAACTCTCATACAACTCTGGCACAACTCTGGCACAACTCTGGGACAACTCTGCCACAACTCTGGCACAAATCTGGCACAACTCTGGCACAACTCTGGCACAGCTCTGGCACAACTCTCATACAACTCTGGCACAACTCTGGCACAACTCTGGGACAACTCTGCCACAACTCTGGCACAAATCTGGCACAACTCTGGCACAACTCTGGCACAGCTCTGGCACAACTCTCATACAACTCTGGCACAACTCTGGCACAACTCTGGCACAGCTCTGGCACAACTCTGGCACAACTCTGGCACAACTCTGGCACAACTCTGGCACAACTCTGGCACAACTCTGGCACAACACTGGCACAACTCACAACTCTGGCACAACTTTGGGACAAATCTCGCACAACTCTGACACGAACCAAGCACAACTATTGCAGAACTCTGGCACAACTATGGTACAACTCTGGCACAACTCTTGCACAACTCTGGCACAACTCTCGCACAACTCTGGTACAACTCTCATACATCTCTGGAAAAACTCTGACAAAACTCTGGAACAACTCTGATACAACTCTGGCACAACACTGGCACAACTCTGGCACAATTCTGGCACAACTTTGGCACAACTCTGGTGCAACTCTGGCACAACACAACAACAACTATGGCACAACTCTGGCACAACTTTGGCACAACTCTAGCACAACTCTGGCACAACTCTTGCACAACACTGGCACAACTCTGGCACAAATCTGGTACAACTCTGGCACAACCCTAGTAAGACTATGGCACGACAATAAAACAACTCTGGCACAACTCTGGATCAACTCTGACACAACTCTGGCACAACTCTGGCACAACTCCGGCACAACTCTGGCACAACTTTGGTACACATCTGGCATAACTCTGGCACCACTCTGGCACAACTCTGGCACAAATCTGGCACAACTCAAGCAAAGCTAGTGCACAACTCTGGCACAACTGTGGTACAACTCTGGCACAACTCTTGCACAACTCTGGCACAACTCTGACACAGCTCTGGCCCTTCTCTCATACAACTCTGGCACAACTCTGGCACATCTCTGGCACAACTCTGATGCAACTCTTGCAAAACACTGGCACAACTCTGGCACAACTCTGGCACAACTCTGGCACAACTCTGGCACAACTCTGGCACAACTCAAGCACACCAATGGCACAACTCTCGCAAAACTATCTCACAACTCTGGCACGACTCTTGGACAACTCTGGCACAACTCGGGCACAACTCTGGCACAACTCTCATACAACTCTGGCACAACTCTGGTACAACTCTGGCACATCTCTGGCACAACTGTGGCACAACTGTGGCACAACTTTGGCACAACTCTGGCAAAACTCTTGCAAAACTCTGGTATAACTCTGGCACAACTATGGCACAACTCTGGCACAACTCAGGCACAACCCTGGCACAACTCATGCACAACTATGGCACAACTCTGGCACAACTATGGTACAACTCTGGCACAACTCTGGCACAACTCTAGCACAACTCTGGCACAACTCTGGCACAACTCTGGCACACCTCTGGCACCATTCTGGCACAACTCTGGCACCAACCCGGCACAACTCAAGCACAATTATGGCACAACTCTGGCACAAGTCTGGCACAACTCTGGCACAACCCTGGCACAACTCTAGCACAACTTTGGCACGACTCTGGCACAACTCTGGCACCACTCCGGCACAACTCAAGCTTAACTATGGCAAAACTCTGGCACATCTATGGCACACATCTGGCACAACTATGGCACAACTCTAGCACAACTCTGGCAAAACTCTAGCACAACTCTGGCACAATTCTTGCACAAAGCTGGCACAACTCTGGCAAAAATCTGGCACAACTCTGGCACAACTCTGGAAAAAACTCTGCCACAACTCTGGCACAACTCTGGCACAACTCTGACACAAATCTTGCACAACTCTGGCACAACTCTGGGACAACTCTGCCACAACTCTGCCACAAGTCTGGCACAAATCTGGCACTACTCTGCCACAACTATGGCACAACTCTGTTACAACTCTGGCACAACTCTGGCACAGTTTTTGCACACCTTTGGCACAACTCTAGCACAACTCTGGAACAACTCTGGCACAACTCTGGCACAACTCTGGCACAACTCTTGTTCAACTCTGGCACAACTCTGGAACAGCTCTGGCACAACTCTGGCACAACTCTAGCACAACTCTGGCACAACGCTGAGACAACTCTGGCACAACTCTGGCAAAACTCTGGCACAACTCTACACATTTCTGGCAAAACTCTTGCACAACACTGGCACAACTCTGGCACAAATCTGGTACAACTCTGGCACATCCCTAGTACAACTATGGCACAACAATGAAACAACTCTGGCACAACTCTGGCACAACTCTGAAACAACTCTGGCACAACTCTGGCAAAACTCCGGCACAACTCTGGCACAACTCTGGTACACATCTGGAACAACTCTGGCACCACAGTGGCACAACTCTGGCTCAACTCTGGCACAATTCAAGCACAGCTATGGCACAACTCTTGCACAACTATGGTACAACTCTGGCACAACTCTGGCACAACTCTTGCACAACGCTGCCACAACTATCGTACAACTCTGGCACAACTCTGGCACAACTCTGGTACAACTTTGGCACATATCTGGCACAACTCTGGCACAACTCTGGCACTGCTCTGACCCAACTCTACCACAACTCTGGCACAACTCTGACCCAACTCTAGCACAACTCTAGCACAACTCTGGCACAACTCTGGTACAACTCTAACACAAGCCTGGCACAACTCTGGCGCAACTCTGGCACAACTCTGGCACAACTCTGGGACAACTCTGGCACAACTCGGGCACAACTCTGGCACAACTCTTGCACAACTCTAGCACAACTCTGGCACAACTCTGGTACAACTCTAACACAAGCCTGGCACAACTCTGGCGCAACTCTGGCACAACTCTGGCACAACTCTGGGACAACTCTGGCACAACTCGGGCACAACTCTGGCACAACTCTTGCACAACTCTAGCACAACTCTGGCACAACTCTGGTACAACTCTAACACAAGCCTGGCACAACTCTGGCGCAACTCTGGCACAACTCTGGCACAACTCTGGGACAACTCTGGCACAACTCGGGCACAACTCTGGCACAACTCTTGCACAACTCTAGCACAACTCTGGCACAACTCTGGTACAACTCTAACACAAGCCTGGCACAACTCTGGCGCAACTCTGGCACAACTCTGGCACAACTCTGGGACAACTCTGGCACAACTCGGGCACAACTCTGGCACAACTCTTGCACAACTCTAGCACAACTCTGGCACAACTCTGGTACAACTCTAACACAAGCCTGGCACAACTCTGGCGCAACTCTGGCACAACTCTGGCACAACTCTGGGACAACTCTGGCACAACTCGGGCACAACTCTGGCACAACTCTTGCACAACTCTAGCACAACTCTGGCACAACTCTGGTACAACTCTAACACAAGCCTGGCACAACTCTGGCGCAACTCTGGCACAACTCTGGCACAACTCTGGGACAACTCTGGCACAACTCGGGCACAACTCTGGCACAACTCTTGCACAACTCTAGCACAACTCTGGCACAACTCTGGTACAACTCTAACACAAGCCTGGCACAACTCTGGCGCAACTCTGGCACAACTCTGGCACAACTCTGGGACAACTCTGGCACAACTCGGGCACAACTCTGGCACAACTCTTGCACAACTCTAGCACAACTCTGGCACAACTCTGGTACAACTCTAACACAAGCCTGGCACAACTCTGGCGCAACTCTGGCACAACTCTGGCACAACTCTGGGACAACTCTGGCACAACTCGGGCACAACTCTGGCACAACTCTTGCACAACTCTAGCACAACTCTGGCACAACTCTGGTACAACTCTAACACAAGCCTGGCACAACTCTGGCGCAACTCTGGCACAACTCTGGCACAACTCTGGGACAACTCTGGCACAACTCGGGCACAACTCTGGCACAACTCTTGCACAACTCTAGCACAACTCTGGCACAACTCTGGTACAACTCTAACACAAGCCTGGCACAACTCTGGCGCAACTCTGGCACAACTCTGGCACAACTCTGGGACAACTCTGGCACAACTCGGGCACAACTCTGGCACAACTCTTGCACAACTCTAGCACAACTCTGGCACAACTCTGGTACAACTCTGGCACATCTCTGGCCCATTTCTAGCACAACTCTGGCACAACTCTGGCACAACTCTGGCACAACTCTGGAACATCTCTGGCAAAACACTGCACAACTTTGGCACAACTCTGGCACAACTCTGGCATTTCTCTGGCACAACTCTGGCACAACTCTTGCACAACTCTGGTACAACTGTGGCACACAATTCTTGCATAAATCTAGCACAACTCTGGCACAACTATGGCACAACCATGGCACAACTCTGGCACAACTCTAGCACAACTCAAGCAAAACTATGGCACAACTATGGCACAACTATGTTACAACTCTGGCACAACTCTGGCACAACTCCGGCACAACTCTGGCACAACTATTGCACAACTCTGGCACAACTCTGGCCCAACTCTGGCACAACTCTGGTAAAACTCTGGAACATCTCTGGCACAACTCTAGCACAACTCTGGAACAACTCTGGCACAACTCTGGCACATCTCTGGAACAAATATGGCTCAACTCTGGCACAACTCTGGCATTACTCTAGCACAACTCTGGCACAACTCTCGCACAACTCTGGCACAACTCTGGCACAACTTTGGCACAACTCTAGCAAGCCTCTAGTACAACTCTGGCACAACTCTGGCTCAACTCTGGCATAACCCTGGCACAACTCTGGCATAACTCTGGCACAGTTCTGGAACAACTCTGATACAACTCTGGCACAACTCTGGCACAGCTCTGGCACAATTCTGGCACAACACTGGCACAACTCAGGCACAACTATGGCACAACCCTGGCACAACTCTGGCACAACTCTAGCACATCTCTGGCACAACACTGGCACAACTCGGGCACAACTCTGGCACAACTCTAGCACATCTCTGGCACAACACTGGCACAACTCGGGCACAACTCTGGCACAACTCTAGCACATCTCTGGCACAACACTGGCACAACTCGGGCACAACTCTGGCACAACTCTAGCACATCTCTGGCACAACACTGGCACAACTCGGGCACAACTCTGGCACAACTCTAGCACATCTCTGGCACAACACTGGCACAACTCGGGCACAACTCTGGCACAACTCTAGCACATCTCTGGCACAACACTGGCACAACTCGGGCACAACTCTGGCACAACTCTAGCACATCTCTGGCACAACACTGGCACAACTCGGGCACAACTCTGGCACAACTCTAGCACATCTCTGGCACAACACTGGCACAACTCGGGCACAACTCTGGCACAACTCTAGCACATCTCTGGCACAACACTGGCACAACTCGGGCACAACTCTGGCACAACTCTAGCACATCTCTGGCACAACACTGGCACAACTCGGGCACAACTCTGGCACAACTCTAGCACATCTCTGGCACAACACTGGCACAACTCGGGCACAACTCTGGCACAACTCTAGCACATCTCTGGCACAACACTGGCACAACTCGGGCACAACTCTGGCACAACTCTAGCACATCTCTGGCACAACACTGGCACAACTCGGGCACAACTCTGGCACAACTCTAGCACATCTCTGGCACAACACTGGCACAACTCGGGCACAACTCTGGCACAACTCTAGCACATCTCTGGCACAACACTGGCACAACTCGGGCACAACTCTGGCACAACTCTAGCACATCTCTGGCACAACACTGGCACAACTCGGGCACAACTCTGGCACAACTCTAGCACATCTCTGGCACAACACTGGCACAACTCGGGCACAACTCTGGCACAACTCTAGCACATCTCTGGCACAACACTGGCACAACTCGGGCACAACTCTGGCACAACTCTAGCACATCTCTGGCACAACACTGGCACAACTCGGGCACAACTCTGGCACAACTCTAGCACATCTCTGGCACAACACTGGCACAACTCGGGCACAACTCTGGCACAACTCTAGCACATCTCTGGCACAACACTGGCACAACTCGGGCACAACTCTGGCACAACTCTAGCACATCTCTGGCACAACACTGGCACAACTCGGGCACAACTCTGGCACAACTCTAGCACATCTCTGGCACAACACTGGCACAACTCGGGCACAACTCTGGCACAACTCTAGCACATCTCTGGCACAACACTGGCACAACTCAGGTGCAACTATGGCACAACCCTGGCACAACTCTGGCACAACTCTGGCATTACTCTCGCACAACTCTGGTGTAACTCTTAAACAATAATGGCACAACTCTGGCACAGCTCTGGAAAAATTCTGGCACAACACTGGCACAACTCAGGTGCAACTATGGTACAACCCTGGCACAACTCTGGCACTACTCTGGTACAAAGCAAGCACAAATATGACACAAATCTGGCGCAACTATGTTACAACTCTGGCACAACTCTGGCACAACTTTGGCAGAACTCTCGCACAACACTCGCACAACGCTCGCACAACTCTGGTAAAACTCTAGAACAACTTTGGCACAACTCTGGTACAACTCTGGCACATCTCTGGCACAACTCTAGCTCAACTCTGGCACAACTCTGGCACGACCCTGGCTCAACTCTGGCACAACTCTGGCACAACTCTGGCACAACTGTAGCACAACACTGGTACATTTCTCACACAACTCTGGCACAACTCTGGCACAAATCTGGCACAACTCTGGC
>SZWC01020796.1:22282-40694 GCA_023375785.1 Penium margaritaceum
GATCTACTGCTGCTGCTCCTGCTGCTGTTGGTGAGCAGTCGGTTGATGTACGACCAAAATTCAATGTAGGTGAGGCTCCAGAAGGGGGCAGGGAAGCAGCTTGGGCGGGGCCTCCTTCCCTTGGTCATACAAGCATGTGGAAAGGTGCCATCATGCTTCCTACATGCCGTTGATGTCATTGGAGCCAATGAAGGCCAGTCGTCTTGTGTTGAGCGGATCATGTGAAAACTGTACCAAACTGGCCAGATCTGGCCGAATCCATTGATGACGTCAATGATAGAGTGGGACATCTTGTTGAGAAGGACGGATCTTGAGGTTGAGGTGAGGTTGGCCAGAGCAAGTCGCGCGCTGCTGTGCTTGTTGTATCGTGGCCAACTGTTGGCTGACCACGCGTCTGTTGCAGTAGTTGAGATGTTGGAAGCGGAGAGCTGAAAGTTGGTGGGCCATCGTGAAAAGCCGCTGCTTGATCCTGTGAGAAAGTTTGCCCAGTAGTGTTCAGATCTGGCCAGATCTGGCCAGATCTGACCAGAACCGCTCCAGAGAAGCCCAGATTCGCTGTAGTTGAAAGGTTGGGACTGGCGGTCAGGATTGGCTGCTGTTTGGGCGCTTGAGGTGATCAGGAGGATGATGAAGAGAGTCGAAACTCTTGGCTTCTCGGCTGTTGCCCCGGCTGCATTAGTAAATCGAGATTAAACGATGGACGGACGGCTTTGAGGTAGAGTTGCTTGATAGGGCTGTGTTGTGGTGAACGCCATGGCGCAAGTGTCGTGGCCTGGTCGGGTGCTTCTGCTTGTGCTGTTGCTGTTCACGCGTGGGCCCATGCTGCTCGTAGCTTCAGTTGCAGGGAGCGGCTCTCGTGCGGCAGGAGCGGCTCTCGTGCGGCAGGTCCAGAACGATTCCTCGTTGGTTTCGCCCGTGCTGCTGCTACTTGGGGGAAGGCCACCCACTTGCTCGATCTAGGGGTAGATGGCAGGAAAACGACAAGCGATCGATACCTCACTGGAGCAGAATCTACACACAGCCGGTTTTTTTTTTTTTTTTTGGTGGCTTAGACAGCCTTAGAGGTGAGGGAACCTATGCTGCACCCTTGGGGTCTTAGAAAAGATCCCTATGGCGAAAGCTTTCAGTCAAAGGACTGTGCTTTATGTGACGAGTCACACCACTTTAGGTACCCACGGAGGAAACAGAGTCATGCGTGGGTGATGTGGGAGTCTCACCCACTAACCCTCACCCCTAAGGGTACCTTCACCACGGGTCGTAACCTTATGGCATGGGGGATCAAAGCTAGTTTTTACACTAGGCTTTGATGTACCCGTCCCCCCGAGGAGGTAGATGTGTTAAGCCAGATTTTTTTCAGCGTTGGGTGAACAGCGAAATAATGTGGATGTAACTTTTTGTCAACCTTGCAGGTGTGTGACATGTGAGTTAGCTGTTGTGCTATGTTGATTATTCCTTTGTTGTCGCCTTTCTGGTGTAGTCGCAGTATATGGAGGTTGACGACAGACAGAGCAACAGGGTAAGGACTGTACGTTTGGTCCAACCTTGGCCTCGCCCTGTCCTGTTTCACGGAGCTGGTCGTCATGGCAAACTCTTGTGACTCATGAAACCGGTTTCAAACAGGGTCAAAATGCAAATGAAAGAAAAGAAATTCAACTACCGTCATAGAAGAAGGTAAATAGATTAAACTCTACCTATAACTACGTCATATTAATTTTCATAACACAATGAAACATTCAAAGCTCATCCAAATTTGTCAAAGGTTCTTTTTTGTGAATTTCATCATGAATATGTGAAACAATAATGTTCACGATAGAAGATCAAATCAATCTCATTGAAATGAATTCATCATGAGAAAAAACAAAATTCATGGAAAAATACGAGAGTGAATGCCTTTTGAGGTTCTTCTTCAATATGTTGGTGAATTGTTATACATAAAGTTGTATCGTCAAGCGCATTTGTTAAATTTTTGGTTTTTTTATAGCTTTGACGTCCACACTAGCTGGAATAAATCCAGCATAGCTTGAGTTAATTTAGGAAAAGTTCGCCCAAACCCTACACAATGTTTAAGAGCACGCATGGACAAGCAAAAAACAGAGTTTGAACGAATGCGGGTGACATTTTGGCCATCCATTTACAACCAGATTTCGGTTCCACGGACGAGGTAAAGTCTCATGGCAAACCTTCCATTATGTGGTCCGGATTGCGGGCAATTATTTCGCCTCTTCAGAGATGCTAATATGAATACTTTTTGCTCGGTTACAATGTAACCCTATGCACGCCTTGCATGCAACTCCTGCCTCTTGTTTGTTTTTTTTTTGTTTTTTTTAACCTCTGGTCCTAACTGACCTGCACGATTTCCTATTCTTTGACAAACTGCACTACTAAGGGATTTGCTACCTCAACACCCAAACAACACCGGAGGAGTAACCATTACACGGAAAAATATGTCTGGTTGCACAAGGATAGACAATATGAGGGGCATTTCCGAGTCGAGGGTGTGACCATATACGCACCGAATTCATGAATAAGTCTCCCATATCCAGTGACCGCTCTTTAACAATGCCATATCCAGCGAATTCTAACTTGAACACTGATACATCCACAGGTCGAAGAAAAACGACGACGTATACAAAAAAAAGGCCGCGCGAACACCATGTCGTCGCTGCATAAAATACAACTTCGGATTGATGACTTCATCACGCCCCTAAAACAATCACAAACCCCACTTTTGAGGTGTTTGTGATTGTTCGAGGGAGGGGTATGCGTGAGGGGTTCGAGACACCCCATGCGTTACAAGGAAATCTGTCGGGGCACACTACTGCGGAGCCCAGCAGATGCCCGCCCAAAAATAAAAACCCTCAACCACAAATGTAATTTGGGGTTGGGTTTGAAAGTGTTCATCGGGCAAACCTAAGGTGTTTTGTGTGCCATGAAAAAACACAAAAAATCTCAAATGGGCGTTTTCTCTCAATCGTGATCGAGTGATGACCCTTTTCTTTTGATTTTCTTTTTTGACGCACAAACCCCCTATTACGATGTAGGGTTTTATGCCTTGCATGTGCAGAGCCCTCGCAAAACATAGAAAACCCTAAATCGTGATAGGGGCCGAGGAAAGACCGTATCTGCCCAACATTTTTGGGAGGTGGCCAGTCCACCACGGCTTGGACCTTTCGTGGGTCGACACGGATGTCGTCCTTACTGACGATGTGTCCAAGGTATTCGAGCTCATCTTGTGCAAACTTGCACTTGCTCACTTTCGCATAGAACTTCTGTTCCCGAAGGATTGCTAGAACTTCGCCCAGATGTTCTATGTGCTCTTCCATTGATTTGGAGAAAACTAGGATGTTGTCCAGGTAAACCAAGACAAACTGTCTGAATTGCTTGCCAAACGTTCGGTTTATTTCTTCTTGGAAGGTTACCGGGGCATTCGTAAGCCCGCAGCATAACACTCGGAATTGATAGTGTCCCATGTGCGTTTGAAACGTGGTTTTGGGCACATCGTCTTCCGTGATGCGGATTTGATGGTACCCTTGAGACAAATCCAAGGACGAAAACACTTTTGCGCCTTGGAGTTGGTCAAAAAGGTCCTCAATCCGCGGTAAGGGGAATCGATTTTTCACCGTCAGCTTGTTTAACGCCCGGTAATCCACGCACATGCGTAAACCACCGTCCTTTTTGTTCATGAAAAGGATCGGCGCACCGTACGGCGAGCTACTGGGCTCGATCCACCCCTTTGCAAGGTACTCTTTGATTTGGCGTTCAGCCTCTCGCCTTTCTGCTGGACTAAGGCGATACATGGGTCTGAACAGAGGAGTCACCTCCGGTTGCAGCGGAATCGTGTGGCCCATGTGTCTTTCTGGTGGAAGCCCAGCCGGTGGGTCTTGGAATACATCCGAGAACTCGGCCAATAGAGATCTGATCTCTTGTGGCTTGTCTTCCGTCACGTGGTCCTCCACTTTCTGCTGCTGAGTGAAGAAGTATCGACAACCTTGTCGAATACGTCTCTTGACTTGTATTGCGGACAAGCTGGCATGGACTTTGAGTCGGGTCGGTGATAATTCCGTACTCGGAATCAACGTAAAGTGGCGTTGTCCTTTTTGGAGGATCAAACGCTTTGATTCAAAGCACATTAGTGCCTTGTTGTCATGGACCCAAGGATCGCCTAGCACCACGTAAAACGGGTCAAGAAGGTTGAGTACCTTCAATGTGACACTCTGTGTGTACCCTTGAATACAAATTTGTGCTTTACAAGTACCGATCACGGGTACCGTACGGTTGTCACCGACAACAACTGCGCCATTCGATGGCTCGTACCTCAAGCCAACCTGTCGGGTAAAGCCAAGGCTAACAAAAGAGTCGTCCCCTCCAGTGTCAGCAAGTACGTTCACGGGAGCACCAGCTAAGTGTCCTTTGAACTGCATTGTCATGTTGCCCCCACTCTTCCGAGTGAACAGACTCGATGACAGCAAGCCGAGTTTGTGATGAACACGGAATCTGTACGACGGGCGTCGCAACTCCCATGATTCACCCACTCGAGTCCACATCTTCTGAGCACGTGTGAATTTGGCTAGCACCTTCCAGTCTTTAAATTTGACCGGGTCAAAATCTTTGACTAAAGGTAATGCAAACGTGATTGAACTCATTGCTTTGAGGGCGTTTGCTTCAATCACTGCATCACACAACTCTTGAACAGTGGTCGGTGTCGCCACCACTAAGCATGTACGATCATGCATCTCGCTCAAAGATGCAAGGTTTAGTAGACAAAGTCGGCCAGCAAGTGTAGAATGCGGTTCAACAAGAGGAGAGAAGACAACAAAGAAATTTGAACTCAGAGAAAATTCAAATTGTTTAACATCCTCATCTCAAAACATGAACCCACACTTGTGATCCAGTTTTACCCCTGAGTGGTCCCCACTGACGTCACTCAGGGGTGGGGAAAACCCGCCCCACAGCCCTCTCCGTTACCACGGCCGGGCCCATTGCCGCGACCGCAACCCTGTCCATGGCCCTGTGTGCGTCCTCCTCCTGCACCATCCCCACGAGGTGCTACTGCTGCAGCTAACGCCGCGGCCTCTTGTCCACCCCCAGCAGCCTGAGGGCACTGAGCCCTAAAGTGGCCCGACTGCATGCAGTTGTGGCAGAGCCCTTCGCGAAAGGATGTGTTGCGACGCTCACGCGCCGCCTTCAGCTCGTCATTCTCGCGGCTGCGCTTGTTGTTGGGGCCCTTGTATCCACCAGCCTTCTTGGCTGGAGGGTTTGCAGGTTGCTTGCCCTTGGCCCCGCCTCGCTGTCCAGCTAACACACCAGCCCCTGCAGCGTCCATGCGCATGTCACGGCCTTCCTGTGCACGTGCGTTTGGCCGTGCATCAGAGTAGTGCTTCAGGTTCACCGAATACACTTCGCTCATGTAGTCGCGCAACGCCCTCCAGCTTGTCCAAGCTTGACCAGTGGCCGTCGTGGTGGTCTTGTCCTTCAGCTTCTTGCTGGCGAGACCATCACGCAAGTACTTCAGCAGCATGCACTCTAGGTACTTGAAGGTCTCAGTCCCATCGCCCTCGGTGAAGCTTTTGGCTTCTTCCACGAGTGCGGCAAACTCCCTCAAGTAGGATTCGAGCGAGCTACCCAGCTTCCTGAAGTCCTTCATCTTGTGGAAAGCGCGCTACGCCTCCTCACGTTGGGTGCACTTCTTGCGCATGATCACGCAGAAGGCCTCCCACAGCATGGGCTGCCACTTGAGGTGCGGCTGCTGCGCAGTCCACTCCTTGACCACATACTTGAAGAGTTTGTCTTCAAGCCATGTCGTGGCAAGGTCGCCCGACTGGTTGAGTGGAGCCTTGTGGACACGTAGGACGTACTCCATGCGATGAAGCCAGTCGGTGAGCTTCACGCCCTTCCGGAAGAACTCCACACAGTGGAGGAAGGATGTGTTCATGACCGACCCCGAAGTCGTCGAGGTAGGCAAGTTGTCGCTGCCACCGGCAGTGGCATCCACAGCTGCGGCACGCTGCGCTTGCTGCTGCATCCGCACCTTGGTCACGCTTTGCAACTCCTTGTCGAGGTCGTTGCATCGGTGGCTTGCATCATGGGCGGCCAGGCGCTGCAGCTGGCGACCACGGTCAAGGTCCGTGATGCTCTGCCCGACGTGGGCTAGCAGGTTTGCGAACGCGAACTTGAGCTCTGATGTCGTCAGAGCATCGGCGATAGCCTACAGGGCCTTGCGTTGTCCGTGCACCCTTACCCACTGCAAGAGGGTACGGTTCGCGTACACGCCTCCAAGGAGTCCCACCTTTCGGAGGAGACTGTCGTCGGCGACAACGCTCGAGTGGGTGTTGCTTTGCCCCATTACGGCCGCATCGTAGGTAGGAGGGTCCGCCCCCATTCCTCCGAGTGGTGCCGTATCTCCACCATCGGTGGTGATCTTGAGTCGGCCCGCGGCCTCGGCAGCAAACTCCGTGAGCCTACAACGGTCATTGCGAATTGCCTTCGCGGCGACGTCGTCCAGCTCGTTCTCGCAGGAACTTCCTGTGCGGCTGCTTTCAGCGCCCTTGCTGCTCTCGGCAGTCTCGTTGCCGTCGGTAGCTTCAAGCGATGCGGCGGGCGTCTTGCCCTTCTCGAGCAATCAGCTCGAGTTCGTCGCACGACGATGGCCATGGTCGCGATCCTCGTCGCCTTCGCCATCGTCGGCGTCGTGCTCTTTGTCAGGGTATCCCCACGGGAGATCCTCCTCCATCGCATCGTCCGTTGCGTGGGGGTCGCCCACCTGCGCGTCGACATGCTGGTTGAGCACCTTTTTGGCCTCCACAGGCTGCTCGGTATCCCCGAGGTTGGTGTTGGTTGCCTTCGGCGGTACGGTTGCCCTTGGCGGTACGGTTGCCTTTGGGTTGGCAACCGTGCTCGCGGCGGCGGCTCCTAAAGTTTGGATTCCGCCGAGAGCTCGTGGTGAGGCCGTCACCACCTTGCCCTTGTTTGGCTTGGACGGTCCGGCACTCACCATATCGTTGTTTGTGCAACTAGCACGTGAAGGTCGTTGTGAGGATCACCCCACAACTTAAAGGAGGAATTGCCTCCTACAATGTAGCTCTCACGATTGGTGAGGCAATTTCAATTTGAACTTCTATTTTCCTAGGCCGGCACGTCGGCACAAGGTCGTGGGTTTTGTCCTCCTGAGTTGTAACTCACGGCACTTGGTAGCAACTAGGATCTAGGAAAACAGAAATTAACAATACAAGGGAGTAACAAGAAGTGTGAGTACCACTCACAAAATTAGGAAAAAGAGCAAGAACACAAGCAAGTACAAGGTCAAGAGAGAAAAGGCTAGTTTTCTTCTTGACTTCTTGTCTTCTTGTCTTTTGTTCTTCCTTGGTCTCTTTTGCGTCTTCTTGGTATGACTCGCACCCCTTGGCGGCGTCCTCCTTGAGCCGGCGGTGTTGGAGGAGCCGCCAAAAGTCCCCAAGGTGTAGTCCTCCCTCTTTTGAGATCTTCATCAAGCTTTGAGAGCCCCTGGCCTTGGGAAGACGTGCTGTCCCAATTTCTTGGTTGAAGGAGGGAGGGAAGGAACCTTGAAGAGAGGGGAAAACTTGATGGTTTGGGGGTGGGCACTCCCGACCCCGTCCCCAAAATTTCCCTTAGGTCCCCTGGAGGTGAGGAGAGGCTGTGAAGATGAAGCCCAAAAAAATAGAGCTCTTGTCTAGCTTCCTAACGCACTTTACGGCGCTTCAAACGGTGAAGCGTAGATATCGTAGTCCCTTATGGCGTTTCTGTTGCTGCTTGTAGCTGCCGACGGCATTTTATCTATGTCGTAGCCGCCGTTTCCGTCGAACTCTTGGTCGCGAGGGTCGTCTGGATCTGAGAACCACTGTGACGTATCGTGTCTCCAGCTCCTGCTCTGAAGCCGTCGTCGGATTTCACCAAATGGCGCTCTCAGTCCGCGTCAGGGGTTTACCCCCTTCGCAGGACTGAGGGGCAATCGTCAACAACGACCCAGAGCACGGAGACTCGAATATTTCGAGTCTCCGGAGGCCCATATCCGTTTTTAACCAAACCCCTGGTTTTGGGACCCAAACCGGGGGTTTTTACCTTGAACTCGTGTGTTCGCACAAGATATCTTGTTTATTTTATGTCAAAGTTTGTCGAGAACAAACTTCGGTTTACGTTTTGTCGCTCTGGTGCAAAATCGTCGCGTGCGAGGCACACTGGCATTTTCGCGCCAGCTCTCTCTCGACCTCACTCTCTCTCCCCCTATCCCTCGTCCTCACTTGCTTGTTTGCAAGGAGGGCAAGGGGAGGCGAGGGCACGAGGTGACGAGGCCTCGTCCTTGAGGCCCTCGTGGCCTCTCAGCCGCCGATCGGGCTGGCGGCTGGCCGGCCGGTGGCCGGCCGGTCGCTTGGCCAGCCGCCGGCCGTCCAGCCGGCCGGCAGCGAGCTGGCCGGTAGCCAGCAAAGTGCTGGCCGCCGGCCAGCCCTTGCTGACGCGAGGGGTGGTGCGCAACCACCCCTCGATTCAGCGAGGAGGGAGGGCTGAACCGGCCCTCCCGCTACAACATGGATATGCATATAGAAACTTATGTAGGCATATGCATGTGTACACCCATATGAAGATACGTGAAAGTATATCAAAATAGATAAGTATGTAAACAACTATTGTATACGTGTAATTGAGTGTATACATGTACATATGGATGTACATGTAGACATAGACATTACATGTAGATACACAGAGAAAAAAAACAATACATCTACACATGGATATTGATATGGATATAGATATGGATATGGACATGGATATGGATATGGATATGGATACGGATATGGATATGGATATGGATATTGGCATGAATATGCATATAGATGTGGATATGTATGTTGATTTGGATAAAGAGAGGAAATAAGATGTACATGTAGATGTATATATTGTTGTGATTTCTGACGTTCCTGTCGACCTGTACAGTAATCTGTGACCACACGCCCGTGTCCATGTACGTGCAGATCCCTGATGCGGACCAAGGTGGTACCGAAGCCTCGTCTGGTGGTGGACTACCAGCTTGGAGCTAATCAATGACCACCCTAGGGTTCTCGACACTGTCTAGGACCTCGTACAGTTATTCAGTAGCACGTAAAAGTTCATTGGAGGACGGGCCGTGGGCCCCATTTGCATGCTTTTTCATATTTTTTCCAGGTTCTTGATGCATGCATGTGACCAATCGTAGTGTCTAGCTTGTGTTTATGCACGTGTAGGTTCAGACGGCATAGCGTTCTGACATGTCTACGCTGAGTTACGGCCAAAACAGTGGTTTTGGGCCTGTTTTAGGATAGACCTTGTGCTCCCGCGTGCAAAACCCGCCAAGCGCCGCGGGAGGTACTTTTGCCATGGACCCATCATTTGTCATATCTCTGTGCAAATGCTATTGAAGCATTTTGACACTTTGCCTTGTGTCTCCTAGCTAGACCCTTGCCGTTGTGTGTACGACTAGTAACTGTCATCATCGTCTAACCAGGCATTAACGCCTAATCAGCGGCTATGTCGCTAGGAAGCTTCCACGCATTTTCTCATAGTATCGGAGCAGCGAGACCTCTCTCGTTGAGCTACGCAGTACAGACGTAGCACCGGTAACAGTAGTGAGAGTCACCACCGTCGCCGTATCCTGGGACTCGTTGCAGCCGTTTTCAATAGCGACATCACCACGCAGTTCCCACCACCTCACCGGGTGAGATGTGGCATTTGCTAACTCTAGCAGCCAAGCCGAGCAGCAACAGCTGCAATGGGTGGTAGTAGCAGTCGTATGTGGCTTGGCATTCTAACAAAAAAAGGGGAAGTAGCTGGGAGCGGAAACTCGCAGCAGCAATAGTACGTAGTGACAGCATCAGTGAGTAGCGACAGCGGCAGCGAGCAGCACCAATGGCAACAGTAGCCGCTGGCAGCAGCGGCAACGCGACGACAACAGTAACAACATTGCGCTTCCTGTAATGCCAACAGCAACAGCAGTAGCAGCAACATTGGAGCGGTAGTAACAAGTACAGTGGCGGAGCAGCAACAATACTGGCTGCACCGGCAGTAGTGTTGCGATGTATTACTGCGTGAAATTGCTGCGCTACGCAGCTGCATAGACCCTGCTCAACTATGTAGATTCTACGGAGCTACGCATCCGCGCAAGGGGGTGACCGGGTCTCCCCTTCCACGGAGGAGTCCACGTGACTCCTACACAAAGAAAGGTACTGATGTCAACATTTTTCTTGCTGACGTCATCAGGTCCGTGCTGAATTCTGCAAACCCCTACTGACGTCAGCACTTGCCTTGTCAAATTTTGGGGTCAGAAAAACAAAAAATTGCTAGCATTTCAACTCCTTCAGAACTGTTGACAGTTTTGAAGTCCAACCGGTTTGACGTCCCTGTCCATACTGAGCGCTGATATGGCTCCGACCGGTGACAAGGGCAAAGGACCACCATATCCCTCTTCCTCCTCCTCAAGCGTCATGGGCCCACGCTTGTAGGCCATTGCAGACCTGCAAAGTTAGCATGATATTTTTTGTTTTCAGTAGCAGTAGTAGATTGGCGCCATCCGTGCGCTCACTAATCTCATTCGTGGTTAGTCCACGGCCCACAACAGACATTCGGGGGAGTTGGCGGTGTCATACGTTATGCACAACAGTTAGCATCTACGCCGAGGAAAGCAGTAGGACAGGACCCACCACTTTTTGATCCTTTGGATGAGGACCCTGACATGCCAGACATGGAGGATGACACACACGAGAGGGAGATTTGCATGCTTCAGGAGCGTCTTCACCAGGTTCAAACGCATTCTGATTCCCTGTTCCCGGAGATCCGATCATCGCCTAATCCCTACCTCTGTGAATTTCCTCGTCCTGGTGTCTTCCCCATCCCTTGTCCTTCCTAGCCTATGGTTGCTCTCCCTACGAACCGGAAACCAAAGGACTTTGAAACACCGCCTCCATGTTACGTCACCGACGACGGCTTTGACTGTTGGGATACTCTCTTCCAGGTCTGGACCACTTCAGAGGGGGTATGGCCCTACTATCATGGTGCGTATGAGGTTACAGACTGAGCTCAGGTGCTGACAGCGACTTGGGCAATGCGCGGAATCCTTTACGCCATGCCGCGCGAGACTATCATGGACTTTTGCCCTTTCCTTGGAGAGGCCAGAATGGGTGCGGGTGCTGATCCATGTGGGGTCTGTGATTTTGCACTGTCCGTGCTTGCTACAGAGACGCATGCCACCCATGTGGCTTATATTAGCGCCTTCCACTCCCTTCGTCAGGGACTTGCTGAGCCCGCAGCCACTTACTGGCGGCATGCCATGCTCATCTAAATGCGCCTTAGGACTTCACGAGGTACACGGTTCTGGGCGCTTCGCATGCTCATGATCGGAGTTCGTCTTCAGCAGGCAGACATCTCCTCGGGGTACAGCGACACTGTATTTGAGCCCTTCTCCACCTCACTAAGCTCCTTCCTTGGACGCATTAGCTTTTCCTCTAGGTGCCTTTCGCTCGCGAGCCAGTCGTGGCCCATCAGGCGAGTCCCCTTGCTGCGATGGTCATCGCATCGCTGCCGACGTCCCTCTTGTAGTCCACTACTTCATCCACTGGCACACCCTCCTCTTCCCCCTCCACCCCGACTATCCCGACTGAGATGCAGGGTGTGGCAATTGTGGCACAGGGGAAGAAGGGCAAGAAAAAGCGTAGTTTGGGCCAGCAGCAGTTACAACAACAGCAATCATCAGGTGGTAGCAGTGGACGTACTCTCCACCTCTACAATTGTGGAGGCGCTCATCGCTACACAAAGTGCCAGGAGCTGCTAGACTGGACGCGCATTACTCGCAGTCTTGAGGTTGCACACGCGTAGCGGATTGCATCGAGAAGCACAGCCTATTGTTGCACAACGACCACAACTGCAGCAGTTCCTGCTTTCCCACCAACGAGGAGTGACGATCCAGACCCGCGTGACCGCACCATTGTCGAGCTCTGTTACCTTCTGGCGCTTCGCTTTCAGGGAGGTGCGAGTGTGTTGTCACAGCTAGGTGGTTCAGAGACCTTTTGTCTGTCTGTTTTCGTTGCTCGTGATGACTCGTGTGGGGGGGCACAACTGGCATGTGATGGTGATGGGCCTTACAGTAGTGATTGGATTCATGAGTCCCACATCTGTGCCCTTCGTCGTTCCTCCTCACTTGTTGCTTACTCCTGTCTGAGGCTAGTGTTCCATTGCCCGTTGTACAGTGACATCGATCGATTGTGATCCTGGTGGCACTTGGATTACCGATTCTGGTGCCACTCATCACATGACCTGTCATCATAGTGACATTGTTGTTCTTTGTCCTGTTACGTCTATTCGCTCTGTTCACACAGGCTCTGGTCAGTCCTTGCAGGTCCAGGGTGTTGGGATTGTGTGCTTCGATGGTCCGTCCGGCCCCCTGTATGTTTCCGAGGTTTTTTTTCAGCTTGCTCTTGAGCTCAGCTTGCTTTTTATGCATGCTTGCACACTGATGGGACTCTCTATGGAGCAAGATGCAGTCTCCGCGACTGTGACATCTATTGATACTCGCACTGTTGTCCTTCGTGCCTCTGTTGTGGATGACTAGTATCATGTTTCTCATGTTTCTTCTTCTTCTTGCTCACCCTCTCCTCCTGCTCATGTGTTCGTCACTGGTGTTCTGTTTGCTTAGCACCAGCAACTATTGCATCGTCGTCTATGTCATGTGGGCTCCGACACTGTGTCGAAGCTCATTCGGACACAATCCTCACTCGGTCTTGACGCGCCTTCTGTTCAGAGGCCACCCAAGACCGATTGTCTCTTCTGTGCTCAGGGTAAGATTCACCATTACACCTACCTTAACTATCGTTCTCGAGCACTTTGTCCCCTTGAGTTAGTCTATTCGGACCTTCTTGGTCCTCTTCCTATCAAGTCTTTGTCCGATCGGGGCCGATACGTCTTGACCCTGACCAATGACTTCACCGAGATGCGGTGGGGCTACAAACTGCACAAGAAGAGTGATGCTGCTCTTGCAGTTTTGCTCTGGCTAGTGATGCATCAGTCCCGCCACACGCTGCATACCTTGTGCTTGGATCACGGCGGCAAGTTTTTTGGCGAGAAGGGCAGTTTCTTTGCCGAGCATGGGGTTTTTCACCAGGTTTCCGCTCCTGTTACTCCTCAACAGAACAGTGTCTCTGAGCATTGGAACCGCATCATGGAAGACGTGGTTCGTACTATGTGGTCTAAATGCGGCCTCCTTGAGTCCTTCACCTTTGAAGGATTTGCCTACATGACGTGGGTCTGGAACCGCCTCCCGCCCGGTCCCCTTCCGGACCACTCTACACCGTACGAGCTCTGGTTTGGCCACCATGCTCATCTACGTCTCGCTCGTGTTTGGGGATCCGTGAGCCCGGTGGTCGTCTTCGACCATTAGTCTTTGGAGTAAGGGGGTGTCAGGTCCCGCACCCAGGCGCTCCACTCGTCGCATCGTGAGTGGTGATCACGACACAACGGCCCTAGGCCTTCGTGTCAGCACAGATTACACAGAGGTACATCTGCGTGTCCTGTAGGGAACGATCTTGTCACCCATGAGTTCCATATCACTTGTGATGCAGTAGCTGACCTTGTGGTCATCACCCAGCACTGAGCCGTGTGCACTTGCCACTCAGAGCTCTCCCTCTATGGCGCCTAATCCGGACATACTCAGGGAAGCTCTCTCATCATAGGATGCAGACGCTTGGCGTACGGCCTGCGAGGATGAGCTTTGTGCCATCCGAGAGCACGAAGTTTACGAGCTAGTCCACCTTCCACCTTGGAGGAAGGCTGTTCAGGTTAAGTGGCTCTTTTATAAGAAAGTGAAGCTGGATGGCTCACTGGAACGCCACAAGGCTCGCTTGGTTGTCAAGGGGTACTCCCTGATTGAGGACATTGATTTCACCGACACCTTTGCCCTTTTCAGCCGTATGACCTCACCTCGCACTGTGTTTGGTGTGGTGGCTCAGCATGAGTGGGAACTGCACTAGATGGACGTGAACAATGTGTACCTCGATGGCTCTCCAGATGAGGAGATTTACGTGGCTCAGCCACCAGGCTTAGAGAATAATGACAAGGTCTAGCGCTTGCACAAGTCCTTGTACGACCTCAAGCAGTATCCACGGTGCTGGAACGAGGAGATTGCTGGCACCTTGACCCGTGTCGGATATGCAGAGAGTGAGACAGATCCTTCTCTCTTTATCCGAATGACGCCTAAGTGGTTCACCGCCATCGTGGTGTATGTGGACGACCTTCTGATTGCATCTCCTTCAATGGAGGCCATGAAGGAGGCCAAGGCGGTCCTCCGGACTGCCCATAGGATGAAGGATCTTGGTCCTGCAGCGGTATCTATTTGCAAGGAGATCGTGCGAGATCGCAGACGTCGGACACTTCTGTTGCATCAAGCCCTATACGCACATGATGTGGAGGAGCACTTGAGTGACCTTCTTGGTGCAGTGCCCACGTCCTCAACACTTCCCACACCTGACGGGCAACACGCCTTTAAAGGTGGGCGATCCCATGTAGCTTGGGGAGATAGTGGATATGACCTTGTACCTCCGCCTCATCGGATCTCCGATGTACCTGCCCACTAGCACAAGCCCTGACATCACTTTTATCGTCAATCTCCTTGCATAGTTTTTGCAAGCTCCACGTACTACAACCCTCAATGTGGCTATGCAAGTGGTGCGGTATGTGGTCTCCACATCATACATTGGGCTTTGCTTTCACTGGCAGTTATCGGTGGTTCTTGACGGCTACACCGAGAGCGACTAGGCCAAGAGTCAAGATGGATGCAATCGCACCGATTACGTGTTCCTGCTTGGTGGTACCACTGTGTCCTGGCACAGCGAGAAGCAAGGTTGCATTGCATGTAGCTCATCGGAGGCAGAGTGTATAGCTTAGGATGTAGGGCTACTGAGGCAGTGTGGTTATAGCACTTGTTCCTTGAGCTCGTCAGTCAGTACCTTCCATTGTACTTTGCTACTGTGACAACTAGAGTGCTCTTGCCATTGCGGAGAACTCTGGTGTCTTTCACACTTGTACAAAGCACATTGCGGTTGAGCATCATTTCATGTGTGATCTGGTGGAGAGACACATAGTCTCTACCACATGGGACGGCACTGACATCCAACGTATTGACTTCTTGATGAAGGCACTAGCACGTGAGAATTTTTTGTGGCCATTCATTCTGTTGGGATTTGCCCCTTGCCTAAGAGTGGTTGAGTGCGGGCTGTGTCTATGTCTGTGTCACGACTATTTCTACACTCATTGTTGCACTTGTTTCAGTACTACACATGTATGGACATGCGTACCATCGAGTCATGGGGGAGTGTTGTGATTTGCGACGTTCCTGTCAACCTGTACAGTTTACTGTGACCACTCGGCCGTGTCCATGCCTGTGAAGATCCCTGATGCAGACCTAGGTGGTACCGGTGAATTGTCTAGTGGTGGATTACCAGCTATGAGCGGACCAACAACCGCCCAAGGGTTGTGAACACTGTCTGGGACCTCCTGCAATTTTTCCGTTACACGTAGGAATTCATCGGTGGACTGGCCGTGGGCCAAATTTGCATATTTTTGCATTGTGTGTCTATTGTTTGATGCCAGATGCATGCATGTGACCAGTCGTAGCATCCGGCGTGTGATTCTACATGTCTAGGTTGAGATGGCATAGCGTTCTGACATGTCTGCGCTTAGTTACGACAAAAACAATGGTTTTGGGCATGTTTTAGGACAGACCTTGTGCTGCCGCGTGCAACACCCGCCGTGCGCCGCGGTAGATACTTATGCCATGCACTTGTCATTTTTCATTTCTCTCTTAAAAGGCTATTGAATCATTCTGACACTTTGCGTTGTCTCTCCTAGCCAGACCCTTGCCGTTGTGTACACGACTTGTGACTGTCGTCACACTCTGACCAGGCACTGACGCCTAGTCAGCGGCTGTGTTGCTACAAAGCCTCCACGCATTTTCTCATACATAGATTTATATATATATGCATGTTAAATGGATACAGCGATAGATGTAGAGAGAGATACACATACAAATATAGATACAGATACAGATGTAGATACAAATACAGATACAAATACAAATACAGATACAGATACAGATACAGATACACATACAGATACAGATACAGATACAGATACAGATATAGATACAGATACAGATATAGATAAAGCTACAGATACAAATACAGTTACAGATACAGATACAGATACATATACAGATATAGATACAGATATAGATACAGATACAGATACAGATACAGATACAGATACAGATACAGATACAGATACAGATACAGATACAGATACAGATACAGATACAGATACAGATACTGATACAGATACAGATACAGATACAGATACAGATACAGATACAGATACAGATACAGATACAGATACAGATACAGATACAGATACAGATACAGATACTGATACAGATACAGATACAGATATAGATTGAAATACAAATACAGATTCAGATACAAATAGCGATACAGATACAGATACATATACAGATACAGATACATATACAGATACAGATACAGATACAGATACAGATACAGATACAGATACAAATACACATACAGATACATATACAGATACAGCTATAGATACAAATACAGATACAGATACACATATAGATAAACATACAGATACTGTTATGGATTGAGATAGAGATACACATATAGATACAGATACAGATATAAATACAAATACAGATACATATACAGATATAGATATAGATATAGATACAGATACAGATATAGATACACATACAGATATAGGTACACATACAGATAAAGATACAAATAAGGATATACATACAGATACAAACATAGATACAGACACGGATACAGATACAAAAACAAATACAAGCTCAGGTACATATACAAATACAGATACAGATATGGACAGATATAGATATAGATAGAGATACAAAACAGATACAAATACAAATGCATATACAGATACAGATACAGATACAGATATAGACACAGATACTACTAATGGTACAGATTTAGATACAGATACAGATATAAATACAGATATAGATACGTATACAGAAAGAGATACAGATATAGATATAGATACAGATAAAGTTATTGATATAGATACACATACTGATACTCATACAGATACAAATATAGATAGAGATACAGATACAGATACAGATACAAATACGGATACAGATACAGATATAGATAGAAATATAGATATAGATACATATACAGATATAAAAACGAATACATAAACATGTATAGTTACAAATACATATATGGTTATGGATATATATACAATTACAGATACAGATATAGATATAGATCAAGATGTCGATGCAAATGCATATACAGGTACAGATACAGATATAGATAATGATACACATACGAGGTGTCCGCCTTCAAATTTTCACATCATACCGTTGACTAAATGAAGCCACCAATGCATCTGATTGAGAAATCGGACATGTTATCCTCCTAAATACCGGTTATGGAGAATAACGAGTTGCAGATATCCCCACAAAACAACGTGGGCTGAACTTGAACTATGTGGTGCAAAAAAGCACATGTTTATGGTCATGCATGTGTTCCATTAATGGCTCTTTTTTTTTGGATGTAGATGATGGCTATCATGACCTGCCACTACTCCCTAAAAATTCTAAAGACAGCCAAATCTGAGCCACCAACTGACTTGACGAAGGGAATTCCTTGTATCCAACTTGGACTTGGGATAGACAAAAAATGCTCTTAGTTGGTTACCAAAATTGATGCCCAAGTTCAACACATTTTGGATTGAGTGAGACTTGTACCACAATAAATTATTTGCAAAGGATTAAGGACAGTGTGACAGGTAGGAAAAACACAAAAACCGATTCACTACACTGTTCTAGCAGCAATAGTTAACTCATTATGTCATCGTACCACTAAGTGAAGGTCTTTGATTGGAGGATTTCCATGAAACTGGTCTAGATACAAACTTTTGCAAGGATAAGAAACGGAAGAAAATCATAAAATTACATAGTTAATTACTCGATTCTACTATGCTCGGTTTGTACCTTGTCTTAGTAGGGCAAGACACAAACCAATTGCTCCATATCCTCCGTGTTGGAGTGAAGCGATAACTGCGCTGGATTTATGCTACAGACAGGCGTAGTCAATTCTTGATTCGGAGGTTCTTACAAGAAGTTGCAGATTTTTTCTGTGACTTGTCGGGAAAATTCCTCCTGTGAATTTTCCACTGTACAGGCCAGTTGATTGCTGGTTTATTTCGTAATTGTTGTGTTCATGACTGGGGAGTGTATATAACTCCGTTGGAAAGTCCAAGAGAAGATTGACCACCTCGGTTTTCTCACCTACGTTGGACACCTCGACAACTGCCTCAGATGAGGCAG
>SZWC01020797.1:32340-44430 GCA_023375785.1 Penium margaritaceum
AAACCACATGACTCATCGCCCAGGATCTATTCAGCTACGAAATCAGCATCTCCATTGAGGACATCGCTACCAGCTTCATCTGCCCAGGGGGATTGTTGCGTGGACCTCGACCTGACGCGACGTCATGGGAGATGCATGGCGAGGTCCATGCTGTATCGTGAGCATCTACAGCATCCTGCATGTGGCTCATGCTACGTGCCTACACAACTGCATGTGGACGGTAGCATACTGCTGGTCGAGACCCGGACACTTGGTGCGTTGTACCAGTGTCACGAGGAGACCATGTGATCGTGTGTCTTAGTGTGTGGCTATACTGTGTGTGGCATGTGCATGCGAGCTGTTGATCGAGACCCGGACACGTGGTACGTTGCACCCGTGTTACGAGGAAATCCTCCCATGGTCTTGTGTTTGGATGATGATATCATGGTGTTGGATTACTTGTAGCGGTCTAGACGCGGGCACTGGTACCGCTAATATCATGAGGAGACCCGCTTGTCGCCTGACATGTGTGTGATGTGCATTACACTGGTTTGTGCACGTGTGCATCACTCCTGTCATGGTCGAGACCCAGACACTTGGTAGCATGTGCCAATGTCTAGGGAGACCTTAGGTGGGCAGCAGAGGTGTGTGTGTGTAGTTGCCTAGTGCATATTGTGGTTTGGCATATGTTGTTGTTCCATGCCTTCGTTCATTCATTCTGGCGTGGATGGCTGTGTCAGCCAAGGGGAGTTTTGGTTTGTGTGGCTTCCACCCGTCACGACCAACACCGCTAGTTTACCAATATACCCACATTGGGGGTATATGGTAGAGGAGGGCGTGAAGACACGACGGGCCTCCGGACTGCGCCGAGACTTCTCCAGTACCTACGACAACNCTCTGCATCGTCGGCGTCAGCACTCTACACGCCGCGCTCGTGCCGGTTTTGATACATACTCCACCTCCTCGGCCTCCATTGCTGCACCTGTTGAGGGGGAGTGTGGTCACCGCGCATTACCTCATGTGATCGTAGTGACAAGATCCGCACTCGTGCCGGACCGTGGTGCCCGAGCGTCACCTCAGGCAGACTCAGATGATACGGTGACAGCGCATGGCGTGGAGTCAGATCTCGACATGGCGTTCATTGTGGAGACTTCCGTTTCATCGAGCTGGACTTCCACGTCCGGGCTAGATACAGATCTCCCGCAGCAGCAGGTTACATCAGGAGGAGCGCAAACGTGGCGTCCTTGGACGGCGCCACTCGTGGCTCCGACTAGTGGAGGCCCAGCGGTGGCACATGAGTCCCGTATGGATCGGGATGTGTCTACCGGACTTTTGGGAAAGTGTGTGTAGCAGGCTCACACCAGTCCGGCGAAGGTTGCAGGGCTTGAGACATNGTGTGTGTGTGTAGTTGCCTAGTGCATATTGTGGTTTGGCATATGTTGTTGTTCCATGCCTTCGTTCATTCATTCTGGCGTGGATGGCTGTGTCAGCCAAGGGGAGTTTTGGTTTGTGTGGCTTCCACCCGTCACGACCAACACCGCTAGTTTACCAGATTACCCACATTGGGGGTATATGGTAGAGGAGGGCGTGAAGACACGACGGGCCTCCGGACTGCGCCGAGACTTCTCCAGTACCTACGACAACGCCGGTGAGACGTGGTCGATGTGTTCCGGCAGCCATGCGGGCTTGTCACGAGGTAGGAGAGTTTTCTCGGTGGGTTCAGACCCGCGCACCCGGTGGACTGTACCGGTGCGACGAGGAGACCCCATGGCTGNGGAGGGTGAGGACAAGGAAAAAAAATAGCAAAAAAAGGGAGATTCTTCCAACTACTACCGCCGAAGCAGCATCAGCTTTCATAGGTACAATAACAGCATCAGGCGGTGGAGTGTCGACGACTTCATAATGCGGCGGCTGCGCCAGCGCTTGCAGTTTTGCCTTCTCAACCGATAGTGGATTGTGCGTCGGCGGCGATCTCCACTTCGAGACGCGTCCTGTACCGGAGTCTTCCTGGGGCCCATGGATTGGTGCGCACATTTCACTCCATAGGATCGACGGCAGATTCGAGTCTTTCCATCTCCAAGGGATGGGTCGTCTATCGCTTGGAGCAGCAGCCACACCTACAGCCGCCACCCCTTCTTATCTTGGAGAGGTCTTCGCTCAATTAGTGGCAGCAGCATTAGTGGCCGCAGTTAGTCAGACTCTAGTCTCCCGGCGTGCTGTGGTAGTACAGCTCTTCCCGTCGGGTCACGTTTACTGACCCGGACGCCGTGACCTCCAGGAGTGACAGCACCTACTGGCCTCATTCTCTCCCATGGCTTGGTGTTGACCACCGGGNTACCCACATTGGGGGTATATGGTAGAGGAGGGCGTGAAGACACGACGGGCCTCCGGACTGCGCCGAGACTTCTCCAGTACCTACGACAACGCCGGTGAGACGTGGTCGATGTGTTCCGGCAGCCATGCGGGCTTGTCACGAGGTAGGAGAGTTTTCTCGGTGGGTTCAGACCCGCGCACCCGGTGGACTGTACCGGTGCGACGAGGAGACCCCATGGCTGTTGTGGGGCTTCTGATATTCGGAAAGCCGTCTGTGATGTCTAGACGTTGATTCCGAGATTTTTTGGCACTGCTCATGTTTTCTCGGTGGTCGAGACCCAGGCACTCGGAGAGGTGCTCGGGTGCCTTGAGGAGACCACCTTTGTTGCTGTCATGGTGTATGTAGTGTGTTCTCCCTGTTGACTCATTTGGGTTCAACAGGGGTGACGGGGCCCGGTGCGGCTAGTTGCCGGCGCCCCTAAATAAGCCAACGAGGGGCTCATTTGTAAACTCTCCTTGTTCTTTTACATTCAGCATTCCAGACGTAGCCAAATTCTTGCCGTCTTGCATCGCACTCACACACAGAGCTCATGCTCGTTTTTGCATGGGCCTGCATGCCCTAAAATATTTCTCATTGCAATGTCCTCGATGGAGATGCTGATGTCCTAGTTGAAGAGATCATTGGCGATGACTCATGTGGTGTGTCCATCATGCAGAGATAGCTCCCCCTATCACATGCGAGTCGGCTCCCATGCTCATAGACGAAGTGGTGTCTTCGGCTGCGACTCCTCACGTCAATCTGTATCACGTTGAGTGAACCAGTCCTTGCGTGACTGCCAAGGGTCCCAACTGACAATCTCTCCTCTGTCCGCTCTACCGCGATGCATCTGTGTATGCTGGAGGAAAGGGAATGGACGAGTAGCACGCAAGCGTGGATGAAGTGGCAGAGCTAGCCTCCGAGGCAAGATAGAGTACCCTAAGGCAGAGGAGTGCATGGCCGGAAGAAGAGGGCTGGAGCGACGAACCGGATCACCACTCATGGACGAATGTATCGATGGAGTAGCTGAGTCGGGTGGACAAAGGTGCATTATGGCAGCCGCACGAGGAGGAGCAATGACGGAGTCGACAGGAGCGACGATGGAGGAAACTGAAGGCACGCTCAGCTCTCTTATGGTAGTGTCTCTGTCGCATGTCATACTCAGAGCTGCTATAAGATCCTCCCCGAGTATGGGTGTGCCAGATGCTGGTGGCGGAAGGCTCGTGCCGGTAGTAGTGATGCTCCCCTCCTCGGAGAATCGCTCACGTGCTGCCATCATCTCCCACTACAGCATCACTACATGCTCCTGCAGGTCGGCGTAATCAGCCTCAGACATGTGGAGGCGGTCCGTCTGCCTCGCATGGCATAAACTTTGCCTCACTGGATGCTACACATGCAGATTGTAGAACTCGCAAGTACATCTCCATCTGCATCTCTGCTGCTGAAGATGATGGAGCCGGTGCTACCGCATCCTCCTAGGAGTCAACCAAACTCGCAATGTACCGAGATGCTGCAACATCGCATGCAGCTGCAAGTGTCACATCCACACCACAGCTTGTGTTTGTCATATGAGGAGTGAGCGGTTGCATGCCGAGAGTGAAGGAGAAGGAGGAGTCATTAGAGTCCGCAGAGCATGTGGAAATGTCGTCCGTGCAGGTACTGCCACTCTCAGCGTCGATGTGATCAGCAGGGTTACCAACAGATGAAAATGAGGGGGCAAAACTCAGCTCCAACTAACGATGTGACTCCATTCGCATATACGGATCTGCTCTAGTGTCCTCGAGTGTCGCCGTAGTGGATACATGTGTGCAGAACTCCGGCTCGACAATGCCCGTCAAGGCAACCAGCAAGCGCAACTGGCGCTCACGCACTGTCTCGTTGGGAAAGCTGGTCGCTACCACCTGCTCAATGATAGAGTGAGGACCACCATCTGACTCCGTCATGTATGTCGTTGCTCCATCGTGTGTACGGGAACCCGAAGGCTGTAGGAACATGGACAACTCCTCACGCTGAAACTGGTCCGCAGGTAGCGCAGATGAGACGGTGGAGTCTGCTCTGTCTGCTACAGAATATGTCCCAGCGACATCTCTCAGAACTTCTGCTCTCAAGAATGCCTCAACCTCTAAAAGACCAGCTGGCCGACTCTGCTCATGCACTCCGACCGCTGTCGGGCTTGTGTGAGTCCCAAGCGCCAACGCCCCCGTAAATCCGTATGGGACATCCCGATCCGCACGATACTCTTGTGCCACCGCCAGGTCGCTACCGATTGGAGTCGCGAGTGGCACCCCCAAGGCACGCGAGACTTGCACTCCTCTTGATGCAACTTGCTGCTGCAGAATGTTCGGCTACTGCCCCAGCATAGATGTTGACCTCGATGACATGCACGTCCCAAGTACTCCAACATCCGCCGGACTGGTTTGAATCGTCTACACACTCTCACCCCAAAGACCGGTAGATGCATCCCGATCCGTACGGGACTCCTGTACCACCCCTGGGCCTCCACCGGATGGAGCCGCGAGTGGCACCGTCCAAGGACGCCATGCTTGCGCTCCTCCTGATGTCACCTGCTGCTGTGGAAGATCTGGATCCAGCCTGGATGATGACATGCAAGTCTCCGCTATGAACGCTATGCCAGGATCAGAATCCACACCATGTGCTGTCACCGTATCATTTGAGTCTGCCTGAGCAGACGCTCGGGCACCACGGCCTAGCGCGAGTGCGAATCCTATCGTTACGGTCATAATAGGCAATACGCAGTGACCACACTACCCCTCGACAGCTATAGCAATGGAAGCTGAGGAGGTGGAGGATGTATAGAAACTGGCGCGAGTACGGCGTGTGGAGCGCTCATGCCGATACTACGGGGACACACGAATGGAATGACTGCATGAAGATATGTCATAGCGAGGTGGCGTCGTGGTCAGAGGAGAGTGGAGGTTTGAGAGGATGGTGGCAGCCTCGGACACGCCGATAGGTGAAGCTAAAGGGACACCATCAAATGAGGAAGAAAGAGAGGATGAAGGAGATGAAGTCGAAGAGGCCATCGACAAACTAGTAGCAGAAGCATGGTCAGTGACAACGACGTCACAAATCCGCTGCACCGTCTGCCATAGGCCGTGAATCTTGCCGAATATGCTCGCCAGAGGTTGAGCTAGGGGATCTACCTATGCCAGAAGATCCATATGTTGTGGAGGACGTAAGATGATGCGCCTGATGCTTTGTTGCACCTGTTGTTGCTTTGAGCGGCTACACTGCCGCTACTACTCCTACTGCATGGCACTGTAATTGCCGCGGCTGCCACGTCTGCTGCTGCTACTGCTGTTGCCGCTGCAATCCCTAATGATGATGTGCGTGGCTCACTGCCCCTGTGGCATTCATGTGCAGTCGTGCTCCCTCACGCTGCTACCGACGTGGCGCGTTCTCTTTGCGGTCCGCCCACTACTGCTACTTCTGCTGCTCACATGCCCCCCTGTGCTCTGATACCAAATTGGAAATACTTTAGGGCGTGCAGGCCCATACAGAAACGAACATGAGTTCTGTGTGTGAGTGCGATGCAAGACGGCAAGAAGTTGGCTAAGTCTGGAATGCTAAATGTAAAAGAACAAGGAGAGAGTACAAATGATCCCCTAGCAGGCTTAAGTAGGGGCGCCGGCGGCAAGCCGCACCGGGCCCCGTCAACCCCGCTGAACCCAAACAAGTCAGCAGGGAGAGCACACTACGTACGCCAATAAAACAATAATGGTGATCTCCTCGAGGCACCGGAACAGCTCTCCGAGTGTCCGGGCCTCGACCACCGAGAAAATACAAGCGGTGCTAGAAAATCTTGAAATCAGCGTCTAGACATCCAAAACAGCTTTCCGAACATTGGAAGTGCTAGCACAGCTACTGGGTCTCCTCGTCGCACCGGTACACTCCACCGGGTGCGCGGGTATTAACCCACCGAGAAAACTCTCCTAACTCTGGAGAAGCCAACAAGGCTACCGGAACGCATCAATCTCGTCTCACTGGCGTTGTAGTAGGTGCTCGAGATGTCTTGGGACACTCCGGAGGCTCGTCGTGTCGTCATGCCCTCCTCTATCATATACCGCCAACGTGGGTATATGGATAACGCATCGGCGTCAGTCGTGACGGGTGGAACCCACACAAACCAACATGTGTGTGTGTGTGTGTGTGTGTGTGTGTGTGTGTGTGTGTGTGTGTGTGTGTGTGTGTGTGTGTGTGTGTGTGTGTGTGTATTTGTGTAGAGACCAGTGGATAGTGAACAGTGTATTGGTAAGTCAACACTCGAGCACAAATACCAACATCCTCCGTGGCCTACAGACAAAGAACTACACAAGTGACAAGAGGCAACACGAGCGTCACATAAAGGACAGTGTACATAATCCAGCAAGATGGTAATGACATTCAGAATCAATCAGGCACGGAGGGTGCATGTGTCAAACTAACAACGTGCAGAGAAAACTTGAACAAACCAGACCTGAGTGCCTAAGTCAGGAAATCAGTCTGTTGAGATCTCGTGTCCACACAGAAAACCTTCACGACACCATTAGTAATACACTCAATACCAAAGTGATGCTCAACATTGATGTGCTTGGTGTGCGAGTGATGCATGCCATGATGTTTAACAATGGCTTTGTGCTTTGGTTGTCACAAGGTAGAGTTATGCAGCGAATGGGATCATGCAGTTGTTATAAGAGACAACACAACCAAACAATCTCACACATACCTGAGCGGAGAGCGACATACTCAGCTTTGCTCGAGTTGTGAGAGACACAGCCCTGCTTGTCACTTTTCCATGATGCTATGGTACCTCCAACAAGAAAGATATATCTTTCTTGTTGGAGGTACCATAGCATCATGATCGGCTGCGCACATCACTTTCATGTGCCCAATTACTATCAATACAACCATCGACAATGACGGTGGGTTGTGCTCAATAGCACAACCCAATGTGTGATGTCGACAGTGCATATTGAAGGACGCACTATGCATCCTCAAGATAGTGATGTCATGGATACTAGGAGAACTGCGCCAGGTAATTGACAGCAAATTGCACATCTGCATGAATTGTGGTAGCAAGATAAATCAAGGACCCAATGACGCGGAGATAGTCAGTGACACCAAATTCCCCCCCTAGCTGAGTCAGATAAGACGTTTTGAGAATTTTCTGACCAGCTGGGATCATCGGAATGCTGGTCGATGGGGTAGCTACAAGCAAGAGGGCATGTGCTCACCAAGACTACGAGTGCAAGCAGCTCGGTGTACGTGTTGTGTCCGATTCGGATGGTCCCGGCCAAACTCCATACGAAGGAACACTCGAGCAGGACTGAGATCCTTGTTTTTGTAGACGGACTGCAGCATGGACTTCACGGACTAAACGGCACAGAGACTCAGAGAGTCAATGAGCAGTTCATCAATGTAGAAAATGGCAACAACAAAGGGGGAAGATGGAGGACCAAGGAACAATAAAGGGTCAACTGTGCTCTGTTAATACCCACCCATCTCAAGTGTGCAGTTGTTTAGCGTCCAGCAAGTGCAAATGTCTCATCAAAGTTGACGCCATTGACATGTGAAAACCCCTTGGCAGTAAGGCTCATTTTGTAGTGGTCACCAATGTCATCTGGCTTCAACTTACGCCAAAATACCCAGACACGTGTCCAGGCGCGTCTGGCGTGTGTGTACCAAGGCTCGCCTTGTGGCGTGCTGAGACAACCTTGCGGCCAGGCAGGGTCAATCAACTTGGACAGGCCATGCTCCTGCAACGCACTCGCCTCATCCTTCATAGACATCTCCCAGAGAGAGGAGTCTACAGCCTTGTGGGTCTCCCTGACGGTAGTGTGCTCAGTACCCAAAGGGGTGAGGCCACTGGCAGCAAAGCAAGCAACAACATAGCCTGCCACAAAGGTATTCACTGCACTATGGAACTCCTCAGAGATGAGGGAGTATCCGCGAGTTGTACCAAGATGCATGAAACCAACACCCAGGCTATACAAGCCAGTGGTGGTGGGGCCCAAGGCACAAAGACGAGGGTAATCTGACACAAGGCCACTTTGGAAAGGAAGGTACGGAGAAAAACATGATGAGTGTATACCTTGGGGAAAGGGAGAACAAGACCGGCAGGGTCGACCACAGGAGAAACCACAAGAGATTGAGCAGTTACAGGTGAGGGTAAGGAGGACTGATGAAGAGAAGGAGAGGGACGAGAGGGTAGATTAGCAACAGACAGAGCAAGAGGCAGTGAAGACAAGGCAAAGGACATGGATGCACCATCAGATTACTGGGCAGAGGGATTCAATGATGAGGCGCTTTTCTAATGCAGAGAAAAAAAATCAAATGAAAACACAAAAAAGCATCATTCAGACATAGAACATAGCAATCAAGATCACCAAGAAAGTCATGAGGGTGAGGACCCATGATGGGTGGGATAAGGGTGGGAAGAGGTAGCCAACCCGGCCCGACGGTGCCAGGTGAGTGGACAGCAACATGAAGAAGTTGACCCAAGGGTGTAGAGGAAAAGGAAAGGCCAATCAATGTGGATACACTGGTGGGTCCGGAAGAAGATGGTGAGGTTGAGCCAGAAATCAGTCCAAATGCCGTGTTAGTGCGTGCCTACTTGGCACGCATGGGAGCAGCCAAGCATGCTTCATCTGGACGATGAGGGCATTCTGGGGCAGAGTGACCAAACTGGCCACAGTTCCAACAGGTGGTGATGACTGAGTTGGAGGCAGAGGAGCAATGGCCACAACCTTTTCCCCCACAACCCCCACCATTGCCAGCACCACCACCATGCCCCCCACCCCTGTGGCCACAGTCTGCATAGAGCACAACATTGGAACCTCCAATGGGTGCGAGGGTGGTTCTAAGGGAAGGAGAAAAGGTAGAGAAAGAAACAGTGGAGGAGTAAACGACAGTGGAGACAGCGACAATAGCAGAGCAATACATGCTTTTGTTCTGGTGATTCCTCCACCAATCCATCCTCCAGGCAGCAGTAAACTCATAGAGTGCACCGATGCCAGGTTGTGTATCAGGTGCGATAGGCTTGGATGCAAGCCGCTCAAGCTCAAAGCAAGGAAGATGAAGAAAGAGATCAGAGAGCTCAGGGATGAGATCAATGATGATGGCATGGCAGGCACGGAGCTTTCCTCACATAGCCTTACCTAGGTTGCAGAGGAGTGTGAGGCCTGTCATCAGCACGCATGTGAAGCTGGTTGAATTGGGCGGTGAATATGCTCTGTGTAGCATGAACCGTGACGGTGTTGTAGCGGCAAATAAGGGCGTTAACCCCAACTGGGGTTACAGAGAGGCCATGTGCTGGGTCAGCATTGTACTGGCCAATATCCTCTGTAAGATTGTTGGGGCCAGTTGTGATGGGAGCATGCACAGCACGCACGGAATCAGCAGGCAAGGGAGTGATAGGATAGGAAACACTGGGATTAGGTGGGAAATAGTACTGCCAGAGCTACTCCCCTTATTCCCAAGCATTGAAGTCAACCTCCCAAGAAGAGAAGGTCAGCTTGTTAGTGAAATATGGTGGAACAGTCTCAAAGTCATGCTGGCAAGGAGTGGACAAGAGGGCGTGAGCAAGAGCCAATACACCAGGAGAAGGGTTAGCCATAGCACAAGTAACGGTGGCACTAGTGGAGGATGATCTCGCAGCCCCCCTGTGCCAGCGGGGCTGGGAGTGCGATTGGTGCCAGCAGTGCTAGCAGCAACAGATGAAGCAGCAGCAACAGTATCACCATCAAGAACGGAAGCGGCTATATTGAGTGCGGCAATGAGGTGCTGCATGACAAGATCGACCATTTTTTTTTTNCAGCTTGTTTGTGAAATATGGTGGAACAGTCTCAAAGTCATGCTGGCAATGAGTGGACGAGAGGGCGTGAGCAAGAGCCACTACACCAGGAGAAGGGTTAGCCATAGCACAAGTAACGGTGGCACTAGTGGAGGATGATCTCGCAGCCCCCCTGTGCAAGCGGGGCTGGGAGTGCGATTGGTGCCAGCAGTGCTAGCAGCAACAGATGAAGCAGCAGCAACAGTATCACCATCAAGAACGGAAGCGGCTACATTGAGTGCGGCAATGAGGTGCTGCATGACAAGATCGACCAAATTTTCTTTCAAGCCGTGGCATCGAGTTCACAGCATCACGCTGACCACCCTCAGCAAGTTCCAAGGCCAAACGATTCTGACGAAGCTGCTCTTGGAGCTTTGCAACGGCCACTTCATGGTCAGGCATTGTGAGAGAAGAAGGATAGAATGTAGGCTCAAAGAAGTTTTCAGTAGATTTTTCAATTCTCCAATGGGCATGGGAATGATTAAGGTGAAGATGGTATAGAGGCAATAGAGTCACTGAGATCCATAGCACAACTCACATGGAGGAGGCACTATGTTTTCAAATGAGAAAAATGCAAGCAAGCAAAGGAGTGTGTACCCCATAGAGGACGAGGGAGCTGAATGAAGAGTGGAAGTAGAAATGCTACAGTAGAGGCAAAAATCACAAAGACTGAGGATGCAACTGATACAATGAGGCACAGGGAAGTGGTGAGTGCGGAAGTGGAGACAGCCACTGTAGCTGCACAAGCTGCCACATGGTTGTAGACACAACTGGTGGAGGGAGAGGCAGCTGCTGTGGTGAAAACGATGGGGGAGAGAGTGATAGCCCAGATGGACTGGATAGTAGATGAGGCCGTTGTGGCTACTGTGGCTGTGGCCACGGCAATTGCTCCTACTACTATGGAGATCTGTGTGGCCACATTCAGCATACCTAATGCAAGTGGCCCAAAGATGGACGTTACCTGAGCAAACTCCTCTTTCGCATGCCCCTTTGCTATGGCAGGAGGTGCACGTGAGATCCAAGCGATGGCCACAAATGCGGCCGCTGCATCTGCTGTTGCGTGAAGCACGATGTAGGAGAGACTGACAGCCTCTAAAACAGCTGCTTGACCCAGGCATGGAAGAGGACTTGCAGGTTCCCGTACCCAAGGCAGTACAAGAGATGGCTGTGGCTACGGCTGCTGAGACTGTGAATGTGACTGCTACGCTGTGGCTATGGCGGCTGCAACTGTAACTGCGGTTGGGGCTGGTGTGATGGATGTGCACCACTGACTGGCTGGTGATATCCTCTTGTACGCTCTCGTTTTCCGCATCGCCCTCATCCGAGTCGTACTCGCCTGGCATGAAGACGTGATGCCGAGGCTGATACTCGTGAGCCTCATTGCGCAGCGGTTCTCCCTCTCGCCGCATGAGGTAGGATTCACTGATGGTGGCCTCCTCTTTGTTTGAGGGTGAGTAGAATGGAGGTGACTCGGGTGGCAAAGCCAGGGTGGAAGCAAGAGGGACGATGGCAAAAGGGATCAGCAGCAAGAGACATGAGGTTGGAGGAGCACAGTCAATGACACGAGGTCCAGCCATATGAGAGAACCAGGAAAAATGTGACAGTCCACAAGAAAATGGTTGTGGCAACAGTGATCCAGTAACGGATCCTACTATGGCTACAAAAACAACAACAAAAATTGGGTAGATTCAGATGCAGCAATAGCCGATGTCTTTGTTGCTACGGCGTCAGGATTCACACGATGTGTAGAGCGCCGTTACTAGGACATTTGAGGCGACAACATGGTCCACAATTTGGCCGCTGAGAGGATGGGAGAGGAACTGAGCGCCATCGCACTTGTTGTGACATTCACTTGAGGGTCAGCGACAGCTGTGGCCATTGCCGCAGCTGTGAAGTGGAGGCAATAGCCAGCTCCGGGTTGATAGAGTGC
>SZWC01020798.1:0-37677 GCA_023375785.1 Penium margaritaceum
ACATATACATATACATATACATATACATATACATATACATATACATATACATATACATATACATGTACATATACATATACATATACATATACATATACATATTCATATACATATACATATACATATACATTTAAATATGCATATATATATACATATACATATAAATATGCATGTACATATACAAATAGACATACATATACACATAAATATACATATGCATCTACATATGCATATAGATATAGATATACATATACATATACATATACATGTACATATAAACATACATATACATACATAGAAGAAATATCCATATACATATTTTCTACTAGCTTTCATCTATTTTAATTATTCAATTTGTTTTCACATTATCTTACTTGATTTGCATAGGTGCAATCTGTGGTGACATTTGTGTAATTCGTTCCCGTCGATGGGCTTTTTGTTTTCATGTTTTGTAGAGGGTGGTATGTACGTAAGTTTATTTGTTTGTATGAGTCGATCGACATAGTTCGCCCGGACCTCATCACGGATGTTTGGTGACTAGTCGGGGCGTGTTTTGGTACGATGTACCATCGAGGTTTTATCCGCGTACGTTCGTTTTTGGCAGCTGTTTGAGATGTTTTTTCTTTACATTTCAGGCTTGAGTGTTTATTGTTTGTTCGTATCGAGGACCAACAATACAATAACGGGTCCCTACACAACCTCGAAGCTGTGACTTCCGGGGTCCTTTTTGACTATGAATCCAAGAAGCGGTGCGATGGACGTACGAGCATGGGCAGCTTTCGCTGTGCATGCTCGTACGTTTATCGGTATATTTTCTTCGTCATCGCCAGGAAAGCTGAAGGAAACTCCATATTCTACTATGGTCCGCCTTTCCTTTCCACCTATAAGCTAATAGTGCATATATACAAAGTTTGAACCGTCACATGGAAAAGTCGACAACAACTATGCAAGCAAGTGTGGACGGCAGACACGGCGGACCTGGTGTCCGGAACGATGTACGGAAGGTTTATATTGAAACTGATTTTCAGCGGAATGCGAGACAAAAAACTATCGTCAACTTGCCTCCACTTTTCAAAGTGGGGGCAGGACGTTGATAATATTTCATCCGTACGGGGCTTCCTAGCCATCATTCCCTGGAGCACCAAAAGTGGGGGCGACCTGGCTATGACTTTCCGGAATGGGGGCGACCTAGTCATTTTTCTCAGAATGGGGGCGTCTCAGACATGGTCGAGCGAGAATGGGGGCGACTTACAAATTCGCCCCCTGACCTAATATGACATGACCAGTCGCCACAATACCGTACTGCTTTTCATATCAGATTAATTCCCTTATACCCACCTTTTGAGCGTTGTAATTCCCGAATACCCACTTTGTACAAAAAATGAACGAAATACCCACTCTTTTTAACTGGTGAACGCATTGCCCACAAAACCTGAATATCGATCAACCGTGACTGCAATGTCCACTTCTGAAAAATCACGACTAGAATACCGGTATTCTATGCATGTTCTGGGATCGATGGATGTTACAGTAATTATATTTTAAGATTCCGTGGATACACCGCGGATTTTGTGTTCTAATTCTTTAAATGGGATGCGACAGCGAATTCAATGTGTAAAGTTTGATGTTTCCATTTTTTGTAAAATATACAAGGATATGGTCGCCTTTTCAAGCTGGTTTTGGCTAGGGTGCTTATTTCGAAGTTTCTATGTCATGTCTGCTTCGGAACCTGGCAGTTTTGCTTTGTTTAGCCCGTTCTTGCATGCAGCTGGTGGGGTTCGCCTGCCGACACGGGCAGCAGTGCTCAAGTATGGTCGAGTGGTGGTCCACTCACTATTTTGCACGCTACGCGGAAAAGAAAATACTGCACGTCGCCAATCGCACGCGACATCGCACGTCGGAACGACAGAAGCGAAGCCGACAACGTCGGCCCCATTTTCTTTGAGGTGACGACAACTAGCGTGGTCTAAGGTGGTGTTTGATAGTTTCATATCACATCGTTAGACATGACATTGTCCTATCGGACGGTTGTTCGCCAACCTTAGGATACGCGATGTTATAACTAAACATTTCATCAATACTAGAACGAATTATTTCTCCATAAATATATTATTGAATACGACTCTGGCATGAGTATTGCTCATATCCACTATTCAAACATTTGTCCCTTTGTAGACATGGTAAGTCGCGGTTCGTCGGATCGTAGGATCGAACAACTCGAGTTTTTTTTAGCTTGTTCAATCGATTTTTTTTTAATTCGATTTCTTCCATTGACCTCAGTCGAAACATTACGAAGACGACTTCGTCGACCTTGTTTCCGTTCGTCAGCGTGCGATGCATAGTGCGACACACGTAAGCCAAATGGAAGCTTATGGAGCGTAAAGGGTTCTGTTTGAGCGATTCCGATGCAAGGTTTTTCCGCACTTTTGTGTCTTGTATTGCACTAGACATGGTACGAAGAAAAGCGAGAGCGACGAGCTCGCACCCATCCTTTTTTTTTCTTGGAAGCTCTACAGATATTAGGAGATAGAACTTTAATATGTCCATCGGAGGATGTGAAAACCTCTCAACCGTTCGATCCATGTGACCAATGGACATCGTGTCGACTATGTTTTCTTGAACAGAATATTCCCTCAAAACTGAGGAGTATTTTAAGCTGGTCAACTGCCATCGAACAGCCCATGGTGGTTTTCTATGGGCATGGTGGAACGATTTGCAAACGAAGGAAGGAAAGAACTTTTCATAACGTAAGATTATAGGTCCTGAGTAGCCAATGTCACACGTGACAGGGACCCGTTCTGCACAATTCGCGATGTCTAGGTGCACGAGCCTTGGACATCCGCTTGTCACGTTTAGTGACGAGCGGATGTCCAAAGTGGGTATCGAAGTCAGCTCGTAAATAGTGGGTAAAGCGTGGTTCTTTTTTGAACTTTGGACATTGTGGTCATCGATTAAAAAGTGTGGGGAGAACGGAAGGGACCTGCCAAAAAATGGGCATACTAGTCAACTTCTCCCACGACTAGCTGATACGTAAATGAAGTTCTCAACCGTGGGTAACCTGCACAGAACTTCTTCAAATGGTGGGTAAAAGGGAATCGACCCCTTTTCATATTCGTTCAAAATAACTATTATCCATTTGCCTACCGCCACCTCCAAAATATAGCATGCATGGGAGAATCGCTTGTTAAACATCTCCATAGAGATTTCCTACACAAAAGCTTCCATCCTTCGTGTATTGTCAAGTTTTCTTAACATAGGAATTCAGAGGAGCTCATCAGTTAGCACAACAATCAATCAAAGTGTGCTTTGTTTTATTCTTGCTATAAATTTGGAATATATAGCCTATCTAAGGGACGTTTTCCTATGTTTGAAAACACGTTCGTGATTGTTGGGAGACTACGAAAAAGTAGGAGATAAAGGGACACATGATGGGAGAATCCCTTGTGAAAAGAAAAAAGGGCCAAAATTGGGAGAATGTGGAAATCACATCAGAAGGTCCTGAAAAATGAGCTAATATGGAAGTCACTGCGGTAGTTTGCGACGATGAGGACAGGTGTAAAAGGCGAGCGACTGTTCCAGAAAAAATTTTTAAAGACATGTCTCGGTCAGCAATAACACATGGCACTCCTCCGGCAAATCTCGTAAGGGCCACACTCCAACCTGACGTGAGAAACCTACCCGGTATGCCGGCTAAACGACGAGTTTTTTAAGGGCAATGTGTATGGATAAATATGATATCGTTGTATATGTTTGAATCATATTCATTCCTAATGAACCCAACTGACTACGAAGAACAGAACAGGATTTGCGCTGAAACCGTCTTGAATGTGCGAAGGCTAGTGCGTCGGTATATGAAAAACAAGCAGGGCAAACGTTTTTTGAATAAATGATAGCCAGAATTGCCTGGGCGGAAAGACAATGATTCAGCCGTTCAGGTCGGCTCAGTTCTGCGACCACCGCTGTCAAGGTTGAGCATCCGATAGGCTAGGAATCAGGTAGGTCCAAACTTCGTAATGTGTCAAGATCCGACACATCCCATTAGGACAGAGCAAAAACTAGGATTATATGGTCAAATTTTTCTATTGGTCTCCCACCCTAAAATTGACACATCCCATTAGCGCCAGTGTGCCACGCGACTTAAATTGGTCCAGGCCTATGGTCGGCGGATGGGATAACATGAGGGTCATAAACCCTCAACTACCACAGTTGTGGCCCATAGGGTAAAGGATCCCATACGTTTGTTACACTTGGTATCAGAGCGCCAAGGTTCGTTACACATTGTGGATACCGAAAGCGGGTTCATTCGTTTGAGGGGGGAATATGGCGCCACTGTGCCCTTTGGCTTGAAATGGTCCAGGCCTGTGGGCAGCGGATGGGGTGAATTGAGGGTCGGAGACCCTCAACTACCGCAGTTTTGGCCCAGTGGCCCATGCTTCCCATCCGTTCACTACACACCCGTTTATTCTCTGTATGAAACACCCACACCTAAGCACTCCGGAGGAAGGAACACTTTCGACCCTTCCTAACTACCTCCCCAAGTTTCAAGTGTCTCAACCTCACGAAACCAAACATCACACAAGAGTATCTCACCTACAACCGCTTCCTCTTGAATGACGATGGTACACCTTTCGGCCACGCGTCTAACGAACGGTTCCAACCTCTCATTGAGCTCCAAGTCCGACATCTCAACGATGACAACGCTCTTCAATATGCACTCAAAAACCAACCTCCAATAAGCTAAGGAGTGCTAGACAATGTTCGCCAACACCTTCCCCTTGCTTCGGTGCGATTCATGTCCGCACCTACGAGCATATAAAACATCTTACGGTACATTGAAAACGTTAGTGCAATATCCCTTGCAGGTGTTATGATGAACGAAGCATAAATGGCGACCAGGTAGAAGTTGCAAGGAAGAACGAATTTTGGGACTTTGGGACACTTGAGCAATTTATAATTAGCGGTAAGTGTACTTTGATAATAAGTGTCGAAATGATTTAGCACATGCATATGAGTGTCGAGTTACGAATGAGGCATAGTCTGGGCCGTTCAGTCAATCATCAAGCAACACGTGCGGGGTCGCATCATGAGTGGTCGGATCGAGAAGCTGCACTGAGGAATCGGGGGCTTCAAAGGTCAACGGCGAAGATGAGAGATGCATCTTTTGTAAACCTCGATACATCTTCATGCGTCGGAAAGTCCCACAAAATGCCGTAACACTTTTGTTGTTGATTCTCGAAATTGGTCAAAGTTTTGAGAAAGTGTGAGAAGGTTCGATGGAGGGTGAGGGCAGTTGGCCCAACTTCCCTCGATCATCAGAGTGAAAATTGGGGTCTCGACGCGCGGTGGGATATTTGTGTAATGAAGGAAAAGCCCACTCGGGAAGGTTAGGGAATCGTGTACGTAACACTTCTCCCCCTTTTATCCACAAATTCTCGACGCGGGTAAGATGAGGCCTGGTGACGATGGTAGTATCCGTCGGTAAGATGACCGACGTCATGAGGGTTGTCGTTGGGTTCCCAACCATTATGCGCGCCGTCGTAGCCATGCCACTTGACAAGATTTTTTGTCGTTTTGCCATGTCGTCAATGACCAAGGATGTCCGTGATGACGTACTCTCTGTCCTCGTCCCCTTGTACAAGTAGAGGGGGAGGCACGCCCCTGCCAAGGAAGTTCTCTTTAAGGTCTCAGTAGTGCTTGAGTCTGCTTATATGGAATACAGAGTGATCTTGCAGTGTGTCGGGAACTTTGAGTCACGCGACAACGAGGGTTTGCATGCTCTCAATCTCAAACTAGCCCAACCATTAGGGTTTGAGCTTCGAACACTCGGCTCCGCGAAGTTTGATGTTCGCCAAACCGAAGAAAACTTTGTCGCCTGCGGCAAATACATCATCGTGGCGATGTCAGTCAGTTGTTCATTTCATCGTCGCTTGTGTCTTCGTGAGTGTTTGCCAAGTTTCTTCCTAGATGGTGGCAAAGTCGCGGCGTTGAACATCAACGGCGGGAATGGTGCTCAAGCTGTGTAGTCCGGCTGGTGTGGTGGGAATTTTGCCATACACCACTTAGAACACAGTTCTACCTGTTGCGATGGAGATTGCCAAATTGTATGCGATTTCGGCGAATGGTGATTTTGTGCCCAATCTGTCCCGTGAGGTTCGTACAATGTTTGGAGAAGTTGATCAAGTGTTTGACTGGTCTGCTTAGTTTGGCCGTTGGTTTGAGGTTGGAACGTAGTCGAAAGTTTGATTCGACTGTCGTAGCAAGTCATCAGTTTGAGCAAGAAATGGTTGGTTAATGGACCGTCTCTGTCGTTGTGATGGTTCTTGCCAAGTTGTGTTGCCGTACGATGTTGTTTAGAAATAGCTACACTGTTCCTTTGGCGGTGATGGTGGTCATCGTCGGAATAAAGTGACACATTTTAGAAAACCTTTTGACAGCCACGGAGATTGCATCATATCCCTCGGGTGTGATTGGCAATGCCGTGACAAAGTCCATGGAGATGTTGGTCCACGGTTTTGTCTGAATGGGGAGCAGCTGTGGAAGTTCGGGTGGCCTCATATAATGGGATTTCTGGCACTGACACGTGTCGCATGATTTGCAAAAACTTTCCATGTCGGATTGCATCTTGTCCCGAAATTCGTGTTTCTTCAGCTTCTCCAGCGTCTTGTCTTCTCCACAATTTCCGCCTGGACCAGTGTTTTGGCATTCTTCGAACAGCATGCAGCGGAGTTCATCATTCAGGGGAATGACCACCTGGTGACTGAATCCTTGCTGCCAATAGGGTGAGTCCTACCACAATTTTGCCATGTCGTATCCTCCATGCTGGTCGTAGCGTCGTGGGAACAACTACTAAAGTTACGGATATCACTGCACCTGCAATTTTGCTACCGCAACCATCGTATCTAATTGGCGGCTCAACGTGTCTACTGGGTTGGTTTTGCCTTGCCGGTACTCAACATCGTAGTTGATCTTGGATTTGAGGAACTCCATCCACCAGGTTGGACATAAACTGAGGTTCGGCTACGTCTTCAAATATTTCAGTGCATGGTGGTTGATATGTACGTTGCATTGGCGGCATTCATGATAGCATCGCCATGCCTTCAATGCATATACGAGTGCCAACATCTCCTCCTTGTGTACGGCGTAGTTGAGCTCCGGTCCTCGCAGTTTTCGTGAAATGTCTGTGACCGGTTGCTCTCCGTTGCCATGATCTTGCAGGAGGATCGCGTTGATGACTAAATCTGAGGCATCCGTAGCCATGATGTTGTCCATCGTTGGATCAACTACTCCTAGGGTTGGCCCTGAGGCCAAAGCATGCCGCACTCCGATGAACACTTCTTCTTCACTGTCTCCCCACCACCACTCGTTTTGTCTTCAAGTGCCGATAGAAATTGTAGAAGCCAAGGAAAATCTGAATGCTCAAACGTTGGTCAGTGTCGGCCAATCCACGACACCTCGCAATGTTTTCAGATCCATGGTGATCTGTCTACCGTTGATGACGCAACCCAAAAACTCAATCGAACGGCGAACTCTCAAAGTCTCACTTTGAGAGTTTTCCAAAAGATGTATCTTTTTTCAAAACTTCAAGAAATTTTTGGACATATCCAATGTGCTCCCCTAAGTTGCGGCTGTACGCTAGAATGTTATCGAGGTACACCACAGCAAAATAGTCGATGTGTGGGTAGAAAATGCAGTTCATTGCTACCATGCACGTTTGCGGAGCATTTGTGAGTCCGAACGACATGACCATGATTTCAAAATGTCCGTAGAATGTTTGGAATGCCATTTTCCCGATGTCAATGCCTGCTACTTGGATCTGGTGATAACCTCTACGTTGATCGACTTTGGTGAAATTCTAGCACCTTGGAGTTGGTCAGAATGTCCGTTGGCTTGTGGAAGAGGGTAGAAATTATTGACAGTAGAGTTGTTCAACGCCCGGTAGTCCATGCACATCCAAATTTCACCACTTTTTGTTTTCAAGAACAGCGTTGGTGCGGCGTATGGTGACGTAGATGGGCGGATTAACCTTTGGCCGAGCATCTCGTCCAGTTTCTTTTTCAGCTCAGTTAGCTCGTGATCGCTCATCCAATAGGCTCCTCAAACTATAGGTCAGTTGCCCAGTTTCAGCTCGATGTGATGGTCGACGTCGCGTTGAGGTGGTCCAGTTTTAAGGAGTTCGTCGGGGAATACGTCCGCATACTCTTGGATGAGTGGTGTGAACTCTTCGGGTACCATCGCGACCTTTGTTGACGTCGATGAGGCCGATGAGGCTGATGAAGCCGATGGGTCAACTGTTGCAACTTCCCCTTCCTCCATTGGCCTGAAGTGTACGAGCCACACACAAGCTCCTCATCATATATCATACTTGGATACGTTGAGCGGTATCGGCTGCACAGGTTATTGAGGCTTCTTTTGGTGCTTCCACCTTTGCTGCTTCCTCTGTCGTCTTCCGCCCCACGTACGGAAGTTGTCGCTTGGCACCATTGATTTCCACGTAGACGTCTCCAGTATTCCAATCAACCTACGGATTGTGCCGGTACATGACATCTCATCCAAGAATGAGTTTGTGGTCACTCATTGGATGTGACCTCCAGACTGTTACATCTCGCAGATCCTCCACTTGAAGTTGTAGTGGTTCTCAGAGTCTCCGCATTTGCAATCTCACGTCAACAGTTTTTTTTTCACACATCATTGGTTTAGTCTGCAAACCTAGTTTGCAAACCATGTCGTTTCTTACAAAACTGTGAGTTGCTCCTCCATCCAGTATTGTCAGTACCATTCTTGGACTCTTGCAATCCCAGGTTTAGATTTTTAGCAGTATCGTTGGTTGGTCTTCCTTGTGCCCCTTGTCATATTATGCGATCTTATAAACCCTCTACAATTTTGTAAGGCGTTCAGATGGGTAATCGTTAGAAGCAGATCACTCATCACAGACAAGAGTCGCACCTTTCACTCCTTCCCTTTGCCATTTCCTGATTCATTTTTGTGCAAATTCTCCTGATTTTTGGCCCGCTGCTTGCTTCGGCAATCACAAGCAATATGTGCAAATTTTCCACAGTTTTAGCAAATGCACAGCAATCCCTCTAGTTGACTACGCCCAGTTCCATAGGAGTCAAGGATTCCTTCAACTGACTTATTCCCTTCCAACGATGATTGTGGTTCGGACGTCGCCAGCCGTACGAAACCTGGATCTAAGCATTGTAATCGGCGCTGTCGATCCTTTCTCCTACTGAAATCATTCATGGTAAGTCGTTTTGGATGCGGCAGATGGCGATCGCTCGCCGGATGTCTGGTTTGAGGTAGCTGTTGTAATGGAGTCAGAGCTCATCGGGGATAATGTTAGCACCAGTGATGATCTTGTGGAATCTCTACGTGTATACTTGCATGCTAAACTGCTGCCAAATACGTTGGAATTTGTACCGAGCATCAGACATCTTGTTCTATTGTCCAAATCATGCGAGCATCGCGTGCGAGAACTCGTTCCAATCGGTTGGTGGCGTCGACGCGTGTTGCCTCTGCAGGTTGATCAGCTCCAAGCGTAGGAAGCCTGTGGTTGGTAATACGAGACGGGCGACGTTGGCTGTTGATGAGGTCCCACCGGTCTCCTACTGCCATTGGATGGCCTTTAGGCTAGACCACCAAATCTGTGAGAGTGTGTGCTCTCAGGAGGTTAAGCTTTAATGTGCGGAGAGCACAGTCGCAGTGGAAAGACAGATTTGGAGAAGTCTAGAAACCAGAGCAGGAAAATACAGGTTTCACATGTTAACTAGAATGAACTGAGTATAGGGTATTAATACAGTCCGGCTGGCTAGCCTAGGCCTCACCCTACTCCTTTCCTAGCTTGTTAGAACAAGCTACTTGCACCTGAACTCGGTACCCTACTTGCACCTAACTCGGTCCTCTACATGCACCTAACTCGGTGCTCTACATGCACCCTGTGTCTTGTGCGAGAAGTCTCCGGCCGTCGATCATCCAGATCTACGGTCCGCATTATCTCTCGGCAAGCCGCCTTGTACCTCGGATGTCTCCAGCTGTCACCGCATATGTAGAATTACGGTGAGAGTAGTCGCTGTGTAGCACACGCTTCCGCAAAGTGTTGCAGCCGGCACGCGGTCGCAGCCACCATTCTGTTGCCGCCGTTGACTGCGTCCGCTGTCGCAGGCTCCGTCGGGGTGAGCCCCTCGACAGATAGCGTGTCCCACACGCTACTCGCTGAGAGGATGACCGCCACCCTCGCGTGGTGTATTTGGAACGCTGGGAGGGGATTGCGAGCAAAACAACCCCGTAGCGCCGGTGTGACCCCCACGTTGGCGCTCACTCGCTACTTTGCCTGCTCCTCCTCCTCCTCGCTGCTGCAAGCCGACGGGGTCGAACCCGACCGCCGACAGATTTCCGCCTGAAATCCGGAAATCGGAAAATGGCCCGAATGCTCCCAAAACCCGGGTGGCCAGGAAAAAAGAGGGCACATCGTTACATTCACCCCCCTCGTCGGAGGCGCGATGTCTCGGCGTGCCTAAGATACTCCTGGAGAGCAATTTTGTTACCCCCAACGTTGAAGTTGGCCTCTGGCTCCCAAGAGTTGTGCTCAGTCGGGTACCCCTCCCACTGGACTAGGAACTCACGCCGACGTCCCCGTTGACGATGAGCCAAAATCTTCTCCACCTCAAACTCCTCGGCCCCTTCAACCTGAACCGTAGGAGGTGGAGCTGTTTTGCAACCTTGGAGGGTCGCGATAGGCACGAAGCAGGGAGATGTGGAACACCAGATGGATAGTGTAGTGAGCTAGCAGCTCTAGCTTGTAAGACACGGCCGACCGCTTCTCCAGAATGCGAAACGGACCCACCCATCGCGGCTTGAGCTTAGGACTTCCAACTCCCATGAGTTGCATGTTCGCAGAGTTCAGCATCACCTGATTGCCCACTTGAAACTCCTCCATAGTGTGATGCTTATCTGCTTGCTGCTTCTGTTGCTTCTGCATCTTAAGCAGGCGTTGCCATACCACATCCCATGTGGTGGCAAACCCATCACCAATCTGCTGCACAACCGGAAAAGATGTTGCCGTAGCAAGGGCAGATGGGCTCAATGGCTGATGGCCATAGACCACCTCGAACGGTGACTTCCCAATTCATGCTGACACCGCTAAGTTGTAGGCAAATTCTGCCACTCCCAGCTTCTCCTCCCAACCCTCTCCATCCGGTGGGATCATGCTTCGCAGGAGCTGCTCCAAGTTCTGGTTCATATGCTTCGTCTGCTCATCGCTCTATGGGTGGTATGCAGTGGTCAGCTCCACCTTGGTTCCCAGCTTCCCCATGAGGTCCTTCTAGAATCGTGAAGTGAAGCGTGGATCACGATCTGAAACTACCGAATCCGGCACCCCATGCAACTTGATGACATGATTGAGGAGGATTTGAGCCGTCCCAACAGCCGTGACACTCGACGGGTATGAGATGAAATGAGCCATCTTGGAAAACCTGTCCACCACCACCAACACCGTGTTGTTGCCCTGCTGTGTCTCTGGCAACCCGCCAATGAAGTCGAGCGAGATGTCTGCCCATGGCCGCTCAGGTACAGGCAATAGTTGCAGCTCCCCTGGTGGCTTGGTTCTCCGTGCCTTGATTTGTTGGCACACATCGCAACTGCTCACAAACCTCTTACTGTCCATCGCCATCGATGACCATCAGTATTGGCATGCCAAGACCTTGAGCGTCTTGTCGAAGCCGAAGTGACCCGAGTACTGGGTGTCATGTGCCTCCTCCAACAGCAACTGCTTCAATGGCGCATATTCTGGCACGACGATCTTTCGCTCCTGCCCCCTTCGCCAATACGTCTCATCCCATATGGCGTCTTTGAGCGCACCATCCATGAACTCCCCATCCACGCCATAGCCATGCTTGAGGAGGCTATGCATGACTGGAGATCACATAAGCACTGAGATGGCATTGAGACTCAAGTCCGGCATCCGCAAAAGAGGATCTTCCGAGTTCACCTTTCCCTGGCTTGTACTGGATCTCATAGTAAAAAATTCCTTCAAGAAACTCCATCCAGCGAGTCTGTCGGCGACTCAGGTTTGGCTGCGTCTTCAGGTACTTCAGGGCGTAGTGATCCGTGAAGACCACGCAGCGTCGCGACTCAAGGTAGCACTTCCAGTGTTTGAACGCATGGATCATCGCACTTCCTTTTCATGGATTGCATAGTTCAGCTCTGTACCACGCAGTTTATGTGAGGTATACGCAATCGGCTGCGGCCCCTTCCCGTGATCCTGCATCAGCACCGCCCCAATGGTGTAGTCCCTTGCATCTGTTGCCATGACGTACTCCTTGGATGAATCCGGATGCACCGCAACCGGAGCATCACACATTGTAGCCTTGAGCTCCTCAAAGCTCTTCTGCTTCTTCTAGCCCCATTCCCACGGGTGATCCTCCCTCTGCAGCTGGGTCAATGGCGCATCCTTCTCCGCGTATCCCCAGATAAATTTCCGGTAGTAGTTGAAGAATCCCAAGAAAACCTACATGCGACACACGCATCCCAGTGCCGACCACTACTTCACTGCTTCCACCTTCTTTGGATCCATGCGAAGACCCTTGCCGCTAACGATGTACCCAAGGAACTCCACCTCTCGCTTCTTGAACTCACACTTGGGGAGCTTTGCAAAGAGCTTCTCTTTCCGAAGAATATAAAGTACCTGCCGAAGGTGTTGCTAATGCTCTTCCAAAGTCCGAGAGTAGATGAGGATGTTGTCGAGGAATACTACCATGAACTGGTCTAGATGAGGGTGGAAGATCCTGTTCATGAGGCTCATGAATATTGCTAGAGCATTGGTCAACCCGAATAGCATGCCGAGGTACTTGAAATGATAGTACCGCGTGCAAAATGCCAGCTTCGCCACATCCTGCTCCGCAATCCGGAACTGATGGTACCCTAAGCGCAAGTCAATCTTGCTGAAGTACTGCGCTCCCCTCAGCTGATCAAACAGCTCATCGACCTGTGGAAGCGGGTACCGGTTCTTGATGGTCACGTTGTTCAGTGCGCGATAGTCCATGCACATCTGCAGCTCCCCCGTCTTCTTCTTCACAAAGAGGATCAGCGCAGCATACGGCGACACCGACGGCCTGATGAGCCCCTGCTCCATTAGCTCCTCAAGTTGCTTCTTGAGCTCACCCAGATCATTGTCGCTCATGCGATATGCAACACGCATAGTCGGAGTCGCACTCGGAACCAGCTCAATCTTGTGGTCGATGTACCGCTTGGGTGGCAAACCCTTTGGCAGCTTAGCAGGAAACACGTTAGAGTAGCTATCCAATACTCCCTTTTGGTGCCTTCTGCTGCTCTCCTTCTTGCTTTGCCTCCACTGCCATCACCTCACCTTCTTCTGTTGCATCCTTCAGCCTCACGTAGACAATATACACTTGGTTCCCCTTGCGCTAACAACGCTTGAGCTGCACGTAACTCAACTACGGCAGCTTGCCCGCCTTGGAGTCCTTCTCCTCAGCCCACAACGGCAAAACAATTTGCTCTCTGCATTTCTTCACTTTCACGTGGCTGCGCACCCAATCTACAACAGGATTCCACCGGTGCAGGCAGTTACGCCCTAGAATGGCGTCATAGGTATCCATAAGACATGTGCAAAAATTCACCTCGCACGACAGCTTGCCCAGATGGATCCTCAAAGGCTTCGGAGGCAATCCGCACTCCAACTCCCCTTGCACCAACTTGGCCTTAGTTGGCTTTCCAGGTAGCCGTACAAGCCTCAACCTTTATGCAAGCTTGTCGCTGAAGAATGAGTGCGACGCGCCACAATCTAGCAATGCATTAATGTGCCGGAGAGTCTGGCACCCCTCGTCCTATGCAGAACGAGCCGATGAGATTTTGGCCTTCAGGAGGATTCCAAGAACGCTCCCGCTTCCTTCGCTCTGCAGCAATACGCTCGGCAGCTCCCTAGTTGTCAAAGGAATTTCGGGGCTGGTGTTTGCTCATGCGGACAAAGCTTTCCAAGGAGTTGGCCGCCCGCCACTCCCTGCTGGTTGTCGTTTCCCTGCTTCTTCTTCTTGCAGTCCTTCTTGTGGTGCCCAGGCTTCCCGCACATCCAGTAGTTCCCACCACGCGGCTTACTCTGCTACTGGCCTCCTTGCACTACGTCGATCTCCATGGGGTTGCTTTGTTGGTATTGTTTTCGACGCTGGAAGTTTTCCTTCTTCTCACGAAAACCCCCTCGATGGTAGCATAGCGCGTCAACGCGCTCAGTAGTAGCCACCATTGCCTGGAACTCTATGACTCACTCAGTGCTAGCGTGCGGTGAGTTTCCGCCTTCCAGCCGTTGTGGTGTTTGTCTGCCATCTCGGGCTCGCTCATGTCGCCAACCTCCAAGCACAATGCTAAGAAACGGCGTGTGTACTCCTGCACCGAGCCGACTTGCTTCAGCTGCTTTAGTTTGATGCGTGCGACCATGGAGGCATTTACGATATCGAACCGATCTCTTATGGCTTGCTCAAACTCCTCCCATGTCGTCGGCACATGAGCTTCAGCTTGCATCGCGCCTGGCTGCCACAACATGGCATGTTGCACAGTTGCGTTCCCACCTCCAACTTGCGTGGCCAGCATGTTCTGCTGCCTCCACCACTCCAATGCTGCTCCGCATAGCAGCGTCACCGCGAATGACACACGCACAGCATCGTCCTCAGGAGGGTGACCCAGAGCTCCAAAGTAGCTGTTCATCGCAAACAACCAGGTCCGTACGCTCGCACCCTTGACTGAGGGATTGAATGCTTCTGGAGCCTTTCGCTTTGATCTCGGCGGACTCCTTGACCGGGCCGCCTGAACCTGTCCAGCGTCAGTCCTGTCCCGCAGATCAGCCATCTACCAATTGAGCCGCTCATTCTCCAGCTTGAGGGCTCCTAGGTGCTCTACAATCTGCTGCAGGGCCTGCTCCATGGCTCTAGTTGACCTTTAGCCGCTGGAGATCCTTCGAACAAATTTGGCAGCGTTTGGGCAGCAATCGAATTTTTTTCCGGCAGCCATTCGGCAGTCCGAGATGAAAATCTGACGTCTTCGAAGTTTGTGGGAGTCACCTTTCGTTTCCCGCGCATGCACGGTAGGCCGTGTGGACGCTCTGGAAATGTAGAAAATATTCCACAGGTTGGCTCGTGCGTTGGCTTCGAAGTTTGGTCCAGCAATCTCCCTCTCGAGCAGCCTCGATGTTTTACTACGAACGCTGTGCCTTCGCTCCTTGAAGTTTGTAGAGCTCTGACAACACTTCCGTCCAACGCGTGGCTTTGGCTCTGATACCATATGTGAGGGTGTGTGCTCTCAAGAGGTTAAGCTTTGGTGTGTGGAGAGCACGGTCACAGCGGAAAGATAGATTTGGAGAAATCTGGAAAGCAAAGCTGGAAAATACAGTTTTCACAGGTTCATTAGCATGAACTGAGTACAGGGTATTTACACAGTCCGGCCGGCTGGCCCAGGCCTCAGCCTACTGCTTTCCTAGCTTGTTACAACAAGCTACTTGCACCTGAACTCGGTACCCTACTTGCACCTAACTTGGTGCTCTACATGCACCTTGTGGCTTGTGCGAGAAGTCTCCGGCCGTCGATCGTCCATATCGACGGTCTGCGTTGTCTCTCAGCAAGCCGCCTCGTAGCTCGGACGTCTCCAGCTGTTGTCGCGTATGTAGAATCACGCTGAGAGCGGTCGCCGTGTAGCATACGCCACCGCAAAGTGCTGCAACCGCCACGCGGTCGTAACCACCGTTCTGCTGCCGCTGTTGACCGTGCCCGTCGTCGGAGGCTCTGCCGGGGTGAGCCCCTCGGCGGATAGCGTGTCCCACACTCCACTCGCCAAGAGGATGACTGCCACCCTCATGTGGCATATTCAGAATGCCACGAGGGGGTTGCGAGCAAAACAACCCCCTAGCGCCGGCGCGACCCCCACGTTGGCGCTCGCTCGCTACTTTGCTCGCTCCTCCTCCTCCTCGCTGCTGCAAGCCGACGGGGTCGAACCCGACCGCCGACGGATTTCCGCCGGAAATCCGGAAATCAGAAAATGGCCCGAATGCCCCCAGAACCCGGGCGAGACCCCAAGTAGGCCAGGGAAAAGAGGGCGCATCGTTACAAACTCAATGTCGTGCCACTTCAAAGGGCGGCCGTAAGGTCAATGTTCTCTTGATTTTCCTTGACCCCAGCAGCAGTGAAGTACACCTCCAGACTTGTGAGCCACATCCAAACAGCTGGTCTTTTCGAATTTAGAGGATCGAACAATTCTTCAGGGACCAGTCAATTTTGGGATTTGCTCGAGCATTGGTTAGCTCTCTCAACAAGGATTGCTTCCCGTGCACTTGCATTGTGAAGAGCTTCCATTGCAACGTTGAGTTGTTGGAGCACATGTCTGTTGATCCCTTTGAGCGAGGAGATTTGGTTCGCCAGTTCCTCGTTGATCCGCATTTGTTATCCGGTGCCATTTGTCATTCCTCTTATAGACGACAAGGCTATCGGTCGGGACAGCTGGTTTAGTGCCGTCGGATCCATAGCCGGGTTGATCGTCGGAGCCGTCGTGGTTGATCCAGCTGCCACATAGCCCCCCACGCCAATGTTCATTGCCACTTCAAGCTTTGCTTGCATAGGTATGTTCTGCTTCTCCATCGACAAAGTCGTTGCCGAAGACCTGCTGCTAGTCATCGGATGCGTTTGCTCATTTCACGTCGTATTCACAAAGTCTGCAATGTCTTGACGTGCGAGATGCGGTGACGGCTTGTGAAAGATAGTCCTGGAGATGGATAAAGTAGTTAGATGCCCCTCCAGCACCGCTACGCTCTTATACCACGTGTGATGCCGAACAGAGCATAGATGGTGAATAGGTAGAAGTTGCGAGGCAAAACACGCTTGAAATTTTGGGATACTTGAGCTATACATAATTAGAAGTAAGTGTACCTCGATGCAAAATGTCAAAATGATCAAACACTTAGCTTCAAGTGTTGAGTTACAAATGAGGCAAAGTTGGGGTCGTTGGGTTCATTGTCTAGCAACGCGTGTGGAGTTGCGAAGTGAGTAGTTGGATCGAGAAGCTCCACCGAGGAATTGTGGGACTTCGAAGATCGCTGGAGAAGATTCGAGATGCATCTTTATGAATTTCGATGTATGTTGTTGCGTAGAGAAGTCGACCAAAAGGCCGTGACACTTCTATCGTTGATTATCCAAAGTGGTCGAAGTTGTTGGGAAGTGCGAGAAGGTTTGATGGAGGGTGAGGGAAGTTGGTTGAATTGCCGTTGATCGTCGGAGTGAAAATCGGGGTCTCGACCCACGACGGGCTATTTTTGTAATCACTCGGTAGGGTCAGGGACTCGTGTACGTCTGGTACGTATCAACAGGCCTCCCCATCACCGTCTTCAACAAAGCATGCCAACGAGATAAGTGTTTCTGGGGAAACGTTGTACATGTCTGCTTTGTGTCTTGAACACTGCCTTGGAATGATCTTGGGCTCAGCCCGGACCGTTGCATGGCAGTGTATGCACACCTATTTCCATTGAGAAAGATGCTTTTCTCTGCACACCACACCAACCCTCACAGCCCTCGTAATCCATCTTTCAACCTCTAAGGTCACTTGCCAAAATACATCACACTCTTCTTAAAATCCGAGATGCTCAACCCCTACACAAGAGAAAGTGGGAGACAAATTACCCAGACAAAGCCTTCCAGTGAAAAGACATCCATAAAAAAACCACAAATCCCCCTCGGACATTGTCAACAGGATTTTATGCTATGCCTCTTGTGTCGATTATTGCAGGTAAATTGCTGTTACCATTTCCTTCCCCCTCCATCCTCTCTCATTTGCCTGAAATGCCCTTAAAATTATACAATTGAATACTATATCCTCCAATGCGTAACACTTTGGCCTCCTGCACATCGCCTACAATACCTCTTTTGTTGCTTCACTTGAAAACACACACTTACACACACTTTAAAGAACTCCTGATAGGTCCAAGGGAATCTCCTCCAAACTTGCTTTGGGAGATCGCCCGAGCTACATTATTCCACAAAATCTGGTACGGACGTTCAGCTCAACCTAGCAGTAATCCAACAAGACAAATAATTGCCATTTTCCTTGACCTATTTTGAGATAATGTCATGCATGCAATCCTACAATACCAAATGCTTCCCTCTGAGAGAGACAAAAAAAAGAAAAGTCGCCCTGATTGAAAACCTTGGTCGTCACACCCCTCTCCTATGCAACGCATGGAAAGAAGGGTCTAACCTTTGGATAAAACTCACGCATAAATGCCACCTCAACTGGAAAATCCCAATACTGTATCCATTATTCTTTGGGGGGCCAGGTTCAATCCCTGGGCTTGTTTTGGTGTCTTGGCGACCCCCTTGTTCCCACTGGTTACAATCTTGAGAAGAAAACAAAAGCATGGACAAACTTGTCCGCTGCGATGACCTGACCAGTCGACACCATATACAATGTAGACATTGGGATATGGAGAGTGCCTAATTTAGAAAGCTAACTTAAAAAATGTGACGGTTCACGATGAAAATTGGATTTATCCGTCGTCAAAGTGTGTAAGCGCTAAGCTCTAACCTAAGGCAAATTTCTTACCGCCTACGCCGTCCAAGTGGCGAGCTTACGGTCAAAGTCTCAGTTCAAGGGTGGCAAGGAAACCATGAACAAACAGTTGTAAAGTCTTGAAAATATGAACAGAGAGGATTACCGGGGCGTAGAACGACCGCATGACCATTCAGGTCAGCTTACAACTTCATCTGGTTTAAGCTTCCGGTGGGTCAAGAAGTAGATGGGCTTGAAACCCGGTCAGATGTCAGTGATGCATCACCTCGCATGAGGTCAGGACCAACAACAGGATTACATGGACAATTCATCTCCTTTGTATCATGCGACGATATGATCATTGTTGTAGTGGCCACAAAAGAATGACATATAACAAAGTTATAATGAAGGATTCTATTGATTTCCTGTTCAATCGATGATTCTTTGGCCACGCCTTGGTGACAATGTTTGTTTCCACAAGGGGCAAACTTGTCCGAGGCGACCACCTCAACAATTGCCATGACACACAGCAATGGAAAGCACAGATAGCAAAGACCTACTTAGAATTACCAGTTATGGAATAGGTGACGGTCAACGTTGACCATTGATGTCATCTTTTGTTTTGTATCGTCCATACTAAATGCCCACCTGATGTGAAAGGTACACACGGTAGACCATGCTAGTGGCAAACTTTTGACCGGGTTGTGGATTTGAATTGCTGATTTATTGAGAGAATTTGAGATGAGGGATGAGACAGGGCGTCCAATCCAACCAGTGTGAACTTGTCAACACTACTGCCATCAACAACTTCAGAAAGGAATTTTTTGAATTGGCTCCATTGCTAACGGCTAGCATTTCTCAAGTGTTGAAGAAATTTCCCGTCCCCTTAGGTCGACGTAAAAAATCGACATCACGTTTTTGGTCAAACGTGGCTTGACCAAAGTGTTTTTATGTCAATATGTCGAAAACATTTTGGCCACCAGTCTCGACATCTAGTGCTCCATTCTTGTTGTTCTCGCAAGTTTGGCCAGTTTCCACAATGCTTGACACAGATATCACAAAATCTACCAACATTTCTATTCGTTTTTTTTTAATAACCTTTTGACGGTGTTGTAATTTTATAAAGAAATGCCTTGAAAATGTCCAAACCCCCCGACGTCTGAGCAGCGAGTCTCAAATTGACCACTCACAAAGCGTTTTTGCACACATTGCTCAACGAGAGCGCCCAAGGCCCCAAGTATACAACGTGCCTTTTTTCTGTTACTCTATACATGCACCATAGATTTCCAACACTTATCATCGTTGTACACGTGTCGCTAATTACAAATTATCCGATTGTCTCCATTCCTTGAATCATCCCCTACTTCGCACCTTGTGCGTGTGAACCATCCATATCCCGCTTAGCATAATACTTGGTATAGGAGTATCAAAGTGATGGAGTGGCAACCACCACTGAATTCAATACAAGATGTGAACCTTGCTACAAGTCATCAGAGCATCTCCACCATCCATAACATTACAGAATCTGCAACAACGGTGAACAAAGCGCCCTCGACGATGAGCATCAGTATTTGGCAAAGAATTTCACCGATATAGGATAATCAATGAGTAATCCAATACTGTCTCTAGTCCAAGTACTCAGTAGTGACAGGATTTACGACAGATGGCATAACTCCGGAGACTCCAACGGCCAATCGGATGATGTAACACTCGAGCCCATCAAACCCTTTGCCTCCATTGTTGTCTGCCAAGCCAAGTCCTAGCACGATGGGAAACACCGGCCAAGAAACTCACACGAACAAAGAATTGTGCCATAAATTGTGTAGACTCAAGAGCCTCAACAACCATCTGCTAGGATAATGCACCACGACGATGAAGGAGCATTGGAATACGATTGTGTGAGAAGTAGTGCTCACCTTAAGAAACAAACAGCTTGTGAGTGAACCTAAGATCTGGCTGACACTTCCAGTTTCATTTAATCCGGGGAACTCTATAGGACTGACAGTTTGGATGTGGCTAACAATTTTGTAGGTGTGATTCACCGGTGCAAGGGTCAACAGCAAAAAAAGGAAAAACGTCCTCGCAACCTTGCTTCTCCATGGAGCGGCATTGAGTTTTTGGTCCGATCTAAAGGCCATCCAACGATAGTAAGAGAACATCAAAAGTGGATCAACAACTCACACGACTGCTCTTACATTGTCAACTCTGGCGTTCTACCTCTCAAAAAAATACATTCAACGTGGCACGACTCTCAATCCACCAAAAACTAGATGGATATCGCGTACACTGATGAGAAGTCTGACATACGATACAACTTTCAACATTTGCTTCAACAACCGAATATGACAAAGAGAACATGACGTTTCCTCAATATCATCACCGGCAACCTTACCCAAGATGAACTATGTTTCTATAACAACATCCAGCACAACATCTGGCAAGTAATAACAATATCAAGCATTTAAGATGAACTTCATCAATGATTGCACCAATGAATCCCATAGACAATGTTGACAATGATGTTGGATGCAAGGCCACAATGCATATCGTGGTGGCAGCAAGTCCCAGGCGGTGAAAACCTCATCTCCAATGGAGATTGAAGCCAATGATCATTTCAATCATCAACTCTGTTGTCCTTGTGGGAAGCCAGATCACATTGTACGTGAGTTTCAAAAGCGGAAACAACAGGCAAAAAAGGGGGACAAGTCACAGAGAAAAAATGAGGAGTCAAGGAAGGGTAAAGGGCATGAGTAGAAAGAGAACCTTGTCTCCGGTTGCAAGAATTATGGTGACAAATTGCACATATGAACCACTTGGAATGCCATAGACAAGGGTTCCATAGATCAAAAAGCCCGACAAGGAATATGAGGACTACCAACCGGCAATACAACTACAAGAACATCCAAGAGCTTGCAAAAGTAGTAGAAAAGTCGTCGCACTGCTAGATGTAGGAGCTTCTTACATTTTTGTAAGCAACTATATGATTCAGAACCTGGGTTTGCACATCAAACCAGGAGTGTTAAGGAGAAAGCACAATTGATGGATGATTTCAGATCCGTCAACTTGGAAAACCACTCCGATTGTAAATTGGAGATGTGCACAACCTAACGGCTTGGAGGACTTGTCTGATGAGCACCAAAAGGTTATCCTTTGATGAGATTTCTTGTGCTGGGTTAATCTGTAAGTGGGATGGAGAAGTGACAAATTCCACGTCACCTTTAAAGGTAACAAACAACACATGCATATAATCAAGTGACCCAGGATGCATCAGTGGTTACGAGAAGCAGAAAGGGATACATCTCTAGAAGAAGTTGTAATAGTCACAAAAGATGCACACAACCAATATCACTGCACATGGCCAAGCGATACTTATGACACGTAACACAATGAAGCGTGGTCAGTTCACGTGGAGTCAGGGGAAGCCAAGAAGATAACAATAGCGGATGCCACAACATCAGCCTCATTGTTATTGACATTTAACAAGCTTACAACCCTTCCAAAGGAGTGTGGATCACTCGTTGAATTGTTTGAAGGGGTTTCTCTCAATGCACTGCCTTGAGGGATGTATCCATGATATAGTATCGATCATTGTATAAACCTGAATCCAGGCTGCAGACCGACACTTAAGGATATCCATGGGATGAGCGACCACAATCCAACCAAGCTAAAAAAATAAATCGTCGCAATACGTTGTCAAGGTTCATCAGGCCATCCACGTTACCATACGCCAAACCTGTACATTTTTTAAAAATAAAAACAAGGAGATACGTATGTGAGTGGAATACATGGTGTTGAAAAGCATCAACATCAAGTACAACTACTCCCCTTCTACAAATAGACAAACTTTCAACCAAATTCCCGGGGCACAAATTTTCAACATAATTGACTTACACATTGGCTATCATGTGATTGACGCATCTTAGAAGGACATCAAGCAAAAGCATTTCGTTACTGACGCGTACACTTTGAGTTCAAGATCATGCCACTTTAGCATCACAAACGCTCCCACGACACTCATGGCAATCATGAAAAGTATTTGGCCATACCTCGAAAAAACAAAACATCGTATATCTTGATGAAATTCTGGATTACAACTGTGCCCCGGAGGAGCACAATGGACATCTCTATAGAGTTCTTGATTTTTTACAAAGAGGAAATAGAAGAGAAAATTTCAGAGTCCAACTTCGTTTGTTGGTTGTTGTGACATCCCATGCGGCGGTGTGGAGGTCGCAATTCTTGCGCCATTTACATGTTGACGCCGTGATTCGGGAAACAAAATTTCATAAACCCCTCAATACAGGGGTTTGTGGTAGTTTTGTTTTGGTTTGTATGTGTAATTTGAGACTCCTTCCTTAAGAGGGAACATGCCGGACCCCGGTACAGTGGGCCCCGATCGATGCCCACGCCAAAATAAAACCCTTAACCCCAAATGTACTTCCGGACAGGGTCTGACAAGGATTTCATTGTACAGGAAAAGAGTTATCAAAACATTCCAAGGAGGTATTCCCTTTCTACACAAACTCAAAATGGTACATTTACCCAAGAACTAGCCAAAAACAAAGTGTCTGACATGTTAAAGAAGTCAAAATTGATGCCTGTAGCGCCACAAAGCAGATCATTGGGGCATTTCATGTTCTTATCTTGGTGGAGACTAAACCTTAACTTGGTGCCAGTCAAGTCAACGGTGATGAACCGTTGTGATGGCGTGCATGAATGCCAAACCAGGTAGGATGGCAATGTTCTTTAGTCTTTGTATTTCTCGATCTTCATAGTTGTATTCCATTTCCTTCTGTACCTAATCGTTTTTCTCATCATGAAAGACATATACCTAGCAGGGTTCATAACATCCCACACATGCTCAACACAAAATCATTCTCAAGCGCAGCTTGTATGGCCAACCGAGCGGAAAAAAAGGAGATGAAGTCATGTGAGAATACAAAAGTTTGACAAATGAGTTAATGTCAGCATTGTTTTGGTACTCGTATGGTATTGTTGGATGCTTCACGACATGCTTATTAGACAAGATACTCTATGAAATTTCATAATCATAGGTTTCTAAGGATGTTTTCAAATGTGAAATCCATATATCTTCCTCCATCTCAACATTTGGTGGCAAGGACATCTCCTTGCTAGTGAAGTGCTTGCTAGGACCTTGGTAGAGATTCATTTGGCTAACGAGGACACCCAGGTGGATGGCTGCATTTTCATTCTAGCAAAGCTTAATGAAGACAATAACACACAATTTTTGGATGAAAAACGGGCCTAACCACTTAGGTTCTAGCTTTGCAATATCTTTTGCTTGCAAACTGAAGTTGTCCAGGTTAGGTAGGAAGTGGTCATCATTGTGGAATCCAATACCCGGCTAATGCTAAGCGATTTCTCTCGACGTGGCCAGTTGTGTCTTTGAGGGAGTTTGAAGTTCCACGCCCCAGATGCTGCAACATTCTTGTCATGTACTTTTCATGGTAAGTATGCTGCTTGACCTGTAGAATGTTGTTCGAGTGACACAGATACTATCGTTAACAAAATTGAAAGGAATTTTTTCCGCTTCTCATAAGGGCGTTGAACTGTGTATGAGCTAGGAAATTGGTGATTCAAATGCTTAGTCAGTGCCATGGGGCTTGCATATAGCTTGGAGAACTTGTTCAAGAGTATTCTTGATATGCACTTTGGTGTAAGGAAGGAAGGTCGTCCACATCCAAATCTAACTTGTGTACCTGGTCATCAACTTGCACCAAAACATGTCGTTAAAACTTCCATTTTCATCAATGGTGATGGATGAGGGGAGGCCATGTGGTCAGATGACATTGTCAAGTAACAACCATGTTGTTCCCTGGATGGTGACCTTTGTCGTTGTCAGGAAAAAGTACCACATTTCTGGAGAACCATTTAACGATAACAATAGCAAGATGAAAACCTTCTCTTGTCAAAGATGAAAACCTTCTCTTGTCAAGGAAAATCAGTCAAGAGGTCCATGGAGATGTCCAACCGTGGTTCCTTTGGTACCAGTAGCTGTTGAGAAAAAATCAGGGGTTTGGCTCGGCTTGACTTATGACATTGGCACACATGGCATGTCTTGTAGTAGTTTGTGATGTTGGTTTGCATTGTTCTCCAGCAATAATACTTTGCAAGTATCTAGAGTGCCTTTTCCTAACCGAAGTGTCTACCTGGATCAATATCATGGCATTCCTTCAATGGAATTCTTAGAAGTTCTATGTTCGATGGTACAATGACTTAGAGAGTGGATCGTCGTTGCCACAAAAATCCTTTGACCATAATCAGGCTTTATTGCACATGCTAATCTAATCTCTCAGAAATATTTGCTTACACTTCTGGTCTCACTTGATTGTAGTGAGTTGGTCTTGGCCTTCCACTATGGTCACCATCTTAGAATATCGACTTGATTGGTCTGTCGATGTCGTAATCGATATTGGACTTGAGGAACTCAAACCATTGAGTATTTCTGCCGCTTAGTTTTCGCTAAGTCTTAAGATGTTTGAGGGCTTGTGGTCACTGCGGATGACACATCATCGGTATTCTAGGTGGCTTCGCCACATATCTTAATACGTGCATGACCACCAACATTTTCCCTATGCACTACGTGGTTTAGCTCACCCTCACATTGTTTTTACAACACGTACGCAACTTGTAGTTCTCTACTGTAGTATTCTTGGAGAAGAACAGTGTTAAGTGCTTTATCACAGGCATTAGTGGCCACAACGTAGTCCATTGTTGGATTTTATAAATCTAATGCTAGCATAGAGACCGCATTGTTCGAAGAAGGGAAGAACACTTAATGTTCATTTTCACCCCAGATCCACTCCATGGTTTTCTGAGTGAGATCAAAGATATATACAAGCTCTACTACAGTTTGACAGTTGTATTTGCAAAAACCCAATGAATTATTGGATGTCCCTAACACTTTTGGGCGTGGGCCGGTCAATGACAACCAGTCATTTTGGTGTTCATCGTGATGTGTTTCTTGTAGACGTGGCCAAAAACCTCAATCAAATAGGAACCAAATTGTTAAAGATTGTCACAAATCAAAAGTTTCTTTTAGATTGAATCACTTTACAAAAGTTTAGAATTATTCACAGGATTCCATTTGACCTGCCAATGCCGACACCATAATGTCCAGGAGATATGGCCAGGAGATGTTATTTACTACCAATACTGGGTGAAACTCTTGCTCCTTGAAGTTGGTCAAACAGCTTGCATGCTCCCATGAGACGAGGTTGTTGATGATGATTTTCTATGATGCTTGGTAATACAGGCACATTGGTATTTCACCGGTATCCTTCTTGACAAACAAGGAGACCGGTGAGCACCAGTAACATATCACCTTAGTGAGCTCGTAGTTTCTCATTGGAGATGTCCAGTTAATCGATAGTCTTCTTAATATGGTTATTAAGTCTGCATTGTGGAGGGACAAGTAGGGGCAATTCCCTAAGGACAACCCCTTTTAACTCCTTAACAATCAGTGAGGATCATTCCGGTATGGTAGTACACCTCACAAGTTTCGAGGTTGATGAGTGTGATTATTTCACTACATCAACTGATGTGATTTCACTCTTTGTCTGGTCCCAAGTGGACCGCGGTGCAAAAGTTCCTCATTGAAATGATCATGTCATCATTTCTAGAGATATTGGAATTATCCAACATGATGTATTGGTTGCTACACCTTCCTTTGTTGCTTCCTCCTTTATCCCCCCTCGCAACCGCCGTTGCATCGTAAGTTGCCAAACCATAGGAATGTGTTGTTTAGTGACATTTGTGTTAGACAGATCCATTGGTCCATTTAACCCGTGAATTTTACTCGTAAAGGAAATCTTATCCAAGGATAAACCTTTAGTCACTCATTGTGCAGTTTCCTTAAACTATTACATCCTGCAGTTCTCCAATTCGCAGTTGGAGTAGTTCACGAAGTCAGCCGAGTTGTAGTCGTTCGTCTACAACCTTTCCCTTGAGGAGCTATTATTTCATGTTTAGAACCATTTTGCAACCACAAGATTTGTGAGGGCCCCTCCATCCATTAATTCCTGTATCATTTTGCAACATTTGCAACCCCTCCGTTGCACTCACAACATCGTTACGAGCCGGTTGTCCTTGTGCCCTTCATCTAACCTTGCAAAATCAAGAACCCCTTCCATTAATCTGTTATTTTGAGATGAATGATTAGCCAATGCACATCCTCCTTGACTAGAGAGGAGTTTCATCATCTTCTCTTGCACTGTATCTTCTGTTGGTTCTGTTCATTAATGGCGTCAATATCCATTGGAGTGGAGGTCTTTGTTGTTTGTGACTTTCCTATACCTTGATAAAAATGGAGGTCTTTGGATGGCCAACCCTTTCATTCCTTCACGTGAGTTTTGGTGGAGGAGTTGTCGATCCAATCAGCTATTGCAACAATTTGAAGAAGACGGTCCTAGATGCGGAGTAGGGAAATCACTCAGCTTCCTTTTGATTCGAGGCCATTATTCCAGTGGAAAAAGAGTACTTCTTTAGCAATGTCACTTTCACCATTTCTCTTACAAAGACACCATGTGTATTGAAATAAATTGTGCGTCTAGTAAAACTGCTACAAATTCTACTCTGCTTTAGAATTCGTGTTCAACTTTCTGAAATGTACAGGAATGAAGCAAGCAAAGAACCTCCGGTCCTCAAGTGGAGTAAGCTAATTTTCTCATATTTGATTGATCCAATCAAGAGGTAAACGCTTGCAGTTTATAATGCAAGAAAGATTTTGTGAGAGGTTGATCTTGCTGAGCTGCTCTCCTACAGACGTACATCCACACAATTGGTCCATTTCAATATGTAGGATCAAACGGTTCAAGGATTGCTAACTAAATTTTGGATTCACTTGAGAGCCGACTGTTACTCTCGCTGAGCACTTCTTCCCACGTACTCGAATTACAAAGCTCCTCCATCTCCATATTGAGTTGTTGAAGAAGATGGTTATTGAGGCCCCCAATTGCCAGCAATTCCTGGAGAAGATTCTTGTTCATCCTTGGTTGCTGAATTATGCCTCCTGGAGCTCCTCCAGGTTTTGTCGCGACGAGCAATGGTGGTGGCAGGGAATTCGCTGATTTTGGTGGTTCCATCACTAAGTTGGTCGTCAAAGTAATTCATCCTGCACCATTGGTTAAGTAGCTTTTCGTGTCTACTGCTGCTCATAGATTTTTGTGCATCAGGTGGCACTGTCCCTCCATGGCTGAAGACTCCGCCTAGATACTTCTATTCATCACCAATCACGCACGCTACGCTCACCGTCCTCTCCACAATGTCTGTGAAATCAAGGACAGCCACGATGCACAAAAGACATGTATGAGGCTGGGAAGCATCACAAGTCGGGGAGGTCATGCCTCGCGGCCTTGCCACATGCCGCCTGAGCCATTTGGGTGGCCGCCACTTCTATCTTTGCCGCTGAATCAGCTGTTTTGATGCAATAGGAGAGCACACTGCTGCCGCAACTCGTTTCCACACAGTCGGCAGTGGCAAGGAGCCAGGACAGCACCTCCACCAGCGGCATTGGTTGTTGTCCAACATTTTCTGTTAGCTTATTCGGACCAGGCTTCCAAAGGGGAGAGCAACAGTCAGGGTGGTGCAGCACAAAAAATAACAGCAGCGGTTGCCGCCGCATCGTCAGAGTTGTAACGGCTACTGCTGCCTCTAATCTGCCACATCGGCGCACTCAGAGCAAGCCGGGCCTGAACCCGTCGGTGCATACTACAAGGAGCGTAAGGCACTGAGCTACACTTGGTGGCGCTATGCTCCCAACGTAAGATCCACAACATCGTTGAGTGCCGAACTATCGATGTTGGCACCTCCACAGCGTGAATCAGTAAGAAACTCACCACGCCCTAGTCGCATCAGCCACAGATGTGGACTCTCATGCTCATGAGGAGGTGCAACACAGGACAGTGTGCCATGTAAGAAGTTTGAGTGCAGGAAGTTAGCCGGAAGGAAACGGTGATGGGAGCTTCAGCGAGCGGGTTCTTAGAGCAAGCTCCCCAACGACCGGGTGGGCTGCAAGCCCACTTGCTGTCGTGGAATTCGCTCAAGACCAATCTTGAGCTGAACCCTCTCAACCCAGTTTTCCCTACCATTGGGAGGGTGGGAAAAACCGGCAGCATTCTACTTAAGGGTTTGCACCCAGGCTAGCAAGCTCCCTCTAAATCACAAAAACTCTCAAGCACCATTAACTATGTCCAGGCATGACATCTAAAGTCATGTGCCAGTGCAATCAACACATTGGTACCTTGATGCTCATTGGGACATCATGCTCAACTAGTTTGTAAGCAGTCCCACCAACACGGAGCCTTCTCATATCAACGCCAAGGCCAAATTTCCAGAGAGCACCATTCCCAGCACCGTCTGTCACATGCGTCCCGGTCGACCTACACAATCACATTTTACGTCGCTAAAGGGGGTTTCTCCATTCCCGCGCATGTGGATGCATGTCACACTCCTGTATTTATTAGATATCACCACAATGTGTCCACACACAACATTTGCAAGAAGCCGTTCATGAGCTCTAACGGCCTCCTCAGTTGCTGTAGCTGCCAATGCAAGAGAGACCCCTGCACTGTATACATGGCACCATTGTTGGTTATGGGTAGTGACCTCTTGACTCTATGCACACAAAAGTCATCAATCCACGTGATTGACCTGGATTAAAGCATCTTGAGTGCAACTCCAGTGTACACAGTGTGGAGCACACAGTGTTGGATCTTCAGCCAAGTGCAAGAGCGCCGGCACCTCCATGTTTTGAGAGCTTGATTTCAGGTATCATTGTGACATTCTTGGTTCACACGTAGCATGACATAGAGCACACACAGTATAGGGGTACATGCATCCACATACGCTCATGGTAGATGTGGTAATAGTGATTTAGTTATGCATGTGATGGACAGGTGATGCTGGGTTGCTAATCCCTCGAGACCACACAACTGGCTTATCCCGGCGTGTGAGAAACCACCAAAAGCTTGTTCGCTTGCCGGTCTGGTTCGATCCCTGGGTGGCTCGGTCAACCTTGTCTCCGTTACTATACTTCTTTGTTGACTTCTCGTTGTTACTTCTTCTAAGGAACGTTCTGCTCCATCCATGGTTTTGTCTCGCTTTCTTGCATGTCATGTGGGTTATCCCTAGCAACCCTCTACCACATACTGGTATTAATCAAGCTACAAAAGCAACCTCAAGATCCTAGGGACCATTTTTGTCATTGCCACTGCTCTGCTGCGAGCTGGCTGCCACCACCTTGGGTCAGTCGTACCACGGCTCCCACTAAACAGAGCTGGATTCTGAAAAGTCCATTGTGGTGCAGGCACTATTGGCAGCCACTCTGTGCAATCACACTTCGCCACTGCCTAAGGGCTGCCATCACTTTGCAGTGCCTGCATCCAGCCCGCATTGTGCTCCACACAATGCCGACAGGAGCCGGGCAGCAGCATAGCCGAAGTTAGCAAGGAAGACCACATCTGTATCTTCAAACGCATGTTGGGTTGCTGTTCTTGGCAGCCCAGCAGCAGCATCCATGTGTTGCACCCTTCTCGTATCCAGCCTCGCTCCTCAGTGGATAACGTGCAAAGTAAGCACAAATATCACCACCTTGGCGTCCGCAAGCCCGGTCAGATATCTCGCTGCCTCTCTTGACAGCTCCTGTCCAGCCCACCGTTCATCGGAGGCTTTGGCGACAGAAGCAGCAGCACTCTCAGCAGCACGTCGGTAAAATCAACATGACGTCACTGATGTAGTGGCAGCCGCAGTAGCAGCAGCAGCTCACAAGGTCTTTGCTTTATGTAACACCGCATCTCCAACTGGCTCGGCTGCAGAGTCCTCCTCATCAGCACCCTCTGAAGTTCTGTCTGTGCTTCAGGCCACACTAGTCTCTAGACCTGTTGTTGCCTCCACGTTTGCAGCCATTGCACGCACAGCTTGTGCACCTGCCAATTCTGTTGCTGGTAAAGCTACTGATGCATACACGGGAGAAAGGTAAGGGTGTTTCTTCTGGCAGTGGGCCAGGAGGTGGCTAGGGCGGCCGCGGCAAAGGGTGTGGGACACCCAGCTCCTCCTCCTCCNAGAGTCCTCCTCATCAGCACCCTCTGAAGTTCTGTCTGTGCTTCAGGCCACACTAGTCTCTAGACCTGTTGTTGCCTCCACGTTTGCAGCCATTGCACGCACAGCTTGTGCACCTGCCAATTCTGTTGCTGGTAAAGCTACTGATGCATACACGGGAGAAAGGTAAGGGTGTTTCTTCTGGCAGTGGGCCAGGAGGTGGCTAGGGCGGCCGCGGCAAAGGGTGTGGGACACCCAGCTCCTCCTCCTCCTCCTCCTCTTCCCCTTCCTCCAACACAGTGACGTATTGGAACTGTGGCGCCTCTAGCCACTCTGCTCCCAAGTGCCATGAGCCCCCTGATTATGCACCCCTTGCATCGGCCATGCAGGCACATTGGGCCTGCTCCTCTAGTGGTGGAAGCAGTGCTCCACGCTCCTCACTCCACGTCTACAGCATCCTCCAGTTGCAGTGCATTGCCGTCCATTGACGCCACCGCCTATAATACCACCATGGCACCGCTAGTACAACCCTATCACTGGGAGTGGCCCCATGGATTCTGGGGGCCTGATTTTAATGGTCCCCCTTCTGGTCCTTACTCACCTCCTACCTGGACCTCTCCCGGCTACTCTCATCGACGTCATCCTTTGATGCCGTCATCACTCTTGAATCGCCTGAGGAAGAGCTTCATCTGGACACAACCCTCTCTCATGCCATCCACCAGTGTCATCTTCGGGATGAGGAGGGCAAGAGTGTGCCTTCAGACTTGGGGTCACTTGCGTGTGCTGTGGACTTGAGTCTTTGTGGACCAATGTCCGGTCACGTCCACAGATGTCCTCCCGTTGATGTCCCATGGATTGAGGACTGGCAGTCTGTTAGTTTGCCTTGTCTCACTGCCTGTGGCCAGCAGTTTTTGCTGCACTTTGCCTTTGCCGATTTTAGCCATCTGCACATGTCTTGAGTGGCTTTTGGATCCTTAAATCCGAGGCCACCATCACATGACCTCATCCGGCTCACACTTCGCCTCACTAGGTCCAGATGGCTCTTTTTGCTTTGTCTGCATTGGCTCAGGCCAACTTCTCCCAGTCCAGGGTGTTGGGGTTGTCCACTTAGTTGGCCCTAGAGGGCAACTGTTACTGTCGGACATGATACATGTGTCCACTCTTGAGCTGGGTCTTCTCTCCGTAACAAATCTCGATGAATAGGGCATAAATTTTGCCTCTAGCCACGTTCTTGCATCTTTGTTGCATCACATTTTTGGCCATGTTTTGCTTCATGGCACCCACCGCGATCGTTTGTTACGTGTTTCATCCTTTGTGCCTACGTCCTCCACCGCTGCCCTTCTCCACATTGCACGCTCGCTCTCCCCAGCGCATACACATTTGCTGTATTACTGCCCCTTTCATATCCACACCGGTGCAATTGACGGTCTCCTTCGTGACCAGCCTGCCTATGGCCTGGACGCCTCCACTTTCCCTGTGCCTTGCTCTACTGATAGCCTCGACTATGCTTAGGGAAAAACACATCAGTCACCATTCTCCTCCTTTGAGTCTCGTACTTCTCACCCCCGTGACCTCTTCCATGATGATGTCATGGGACCATTTGCCCATGATCCACTTGGGGGAGTTGGTCGCTACGTCCTTTGTCTTATGTATGACTTCTCCTGCATGCGCTGGGTCTTTGCACTCTGCCAAAAAAGCGATGTTTACTGCACTCTTGAGTCATGGCTTCCCCAGGAAAAACTTGTCGGTGGTCGCACTATGAAGGTCTTTTGTTGTGATTCTGGTGGAGAATTCATGGGACCCAATGCTCGCTTCCTGTCTTTCAGTGGGGTGTGTATTGAGCCCTCTACTCCCAACACACTCTAAGAAAAGGGGTCACAGAATGCTGGAACCGGACACTTGTTGATGGCGTTCACACTCTTTTGAGCGCTTCTGCACTGCCACCGCTTTTCTCCTTTAAGGCCATGTCATACGTGACTTAGGACTGGAATCGTGTTCCTCATGGCCCTCTTCCTCGTCGTGTCATACCTTCTGAGTGCTGGTTTATTCGTCGTGCTGACTTGCGTCTTGCTTACGTCTGGGGCTACGTCGCTGCCGTCTGGCTCCCATAGAACCTTCGGAATGCCAAACTTAGCCCATGTACGGGTCTTTGCACCTTTCTTGGTGTCTCTGGCATGTCTAAAGCTTGGCGCTTCTTGGACTCTGATCACTTGCAGGTTATCGAATCCTGTGACACTCTTTTCTTTGAGGACTTTTTTCCTCGTTACTTTTCCACCGTCTCTCCTCCCTCTCTCTCCCCGCTCCATCGGCTTGGAAGGGGTGATTCTATCCCAGCCTCTGGTCTCACAGGGTCTCCTCTCTCCTCCACTGGCACGGCCCCTTCTTTTGGTCCTCCCACAACTCAGTCACCACCTGTCCCTTCCAATGCATGTGACACTCTCAGCGACTCGTCATCCAAAGAAACTGTTCCCCTGTCATAGTCGTTGCCGGTCTCTGCGTCCTCTGTGCCTTCTGAGCCTGCACCTGGCAGTGCCACAACTCAATCCCCTGCACATTCCACTCCCGGCTCATCTCTCATGTCTGCTACACAAACCCAACATCTGCTGATGTCTCAAAGTCACCTTCTGAGTCTCAAAAATATCCTCCTAAACCTGAGTCATACACACGCGGAGGGAGACTCCGCACTCACTCCCAGCACTCTTTCTCTCAGTCTTCTCAGGCCCCCAAGCATTTCACACTCTCTTGTGCATCGTTCTCTGCGGCTGTTCCTTCTGCCAGACCTACTGGCCTTGATGCACTCGGCCTTGCCTCAAGTGTTGTCCACCCTAACTCTGCACTGGGATATGCCCTTGTGACTCACGAGTACCACGACAACCTCGATGCCTCCGTCGCTGGAAATGTCGCAGCTTGCTTTATGGCCAATGGACTGCCACTCTCCCACCTGCAGTGTCACTGTTTGACAGGCTCGTGAGGCAGCTGACGCTGACCTCTAGGAAAAGGCAATGCACAAGGAGTTGTCAGCCCTAAAAGAACACGATGCCTGTGAGCTTGTGGACCTTCCACTGGGCCATGAAGCTGTCTCGGCTCGTAGTTTCCTTCGGTGAAAACTGAAGCCTGAAAGCACGATCGACAGGTACGAGGCCCGGCTCACGGCCAAGGGCTTCTCTGAGGTCCCTGGGATCAACTTTGACAAGACATTCACCCCAATTGGACGATGTACCACTGCTCTTGCTTTTGTGAGCCTGGATGTCCAACATGACCAGGAACTGGAGTAGATGAACGTCAACAATACCAACCTGTATGGATGAATCAACGAGGAGATCTACATGATCCAGCTCTCATTTTCCAACGACACTCAATAGTTTTGGCGACTGCGAAAGGCCCTATACGGACTCAAGCAGTTGCCAGGCTGTTGGAACACGGACATCTCCTCCATACTTGAGAAAGGTGGGTATCGGTGTAGCACCGTGAACTCTGCGCTCTTTCTAAGTGCACCCTCTGAGCCCTTCGTAGCCATTCTGGTCTGCGTCAACGACCTACTCATCGCCTCTCCCATTCTTGCCACGGTCAAGTCTGTGAAGAATTTGCTACAGTCGCATACAAGATGAACGATCTTGGTCTGGCCGGGGTGTTCCTAGAGATGGGACAAGAGCGTAATAGGCAGCGTCGCACTCTTCATGTGCACCAAGCAGCATACATCCGCAGCCCAGGAGAGCGCTTTGCCTCTTTAATGGCGGATACACACACTACATATGTACCAATGACTTTGGCAGGTCAGTGCGTGCTGAAATCGTCTGATCCATCACAACTAGGAGAGTTTGTTGACGTCACCAACTACCTGAGCGTGATCAAGTCCCTCATGTACCTTGTGACCACCACACAGGCAGACGTGCCCTTTGCAGTCAACTTCTTGGCCTAGTTCTCTGAGCAACCTCGCCATAGCGACCTGGAGGCAGCGTTGCGCGTAGTTCGTTATGCACTGTCCACCGCTTGCGTGGGATAGTGCTATCGCTCACATACCTCAGTGATTGTTGATGGGAACATAAACAGTTGTTCAGTGCACGACGTTGATGCCCGTAGCCACACCAAATACATCTTTCTCCTTGGTGGAACTGCTATCTCTTGGAAAAGTGGAAAACAAGGATTTGTTGCAAGGAGTTCCTGCAAGGCAGAGTACAAACTGCTTGGTGCAGGTACGTGCCAGAGTGTATGGCTGTCCCGTCCGATGCAACAACTGTGTGTTCCCATCCACAGCATCACTCTTTGTTGTGACAACCACAGCACTTAAGCAATCGCTGAGCACAACGGCACGGATCATTCCCGCACGAAGCACATCAATACTGAGCATAACTTTGTACGCGAGCACATTGCTGATGGAGAGGTTCAGGTTGTCTGGGTCGACATTCGTCAGCAACGTGCTGACGTTCTCTTTCAAGCTCTTAGCAGTGGCATGTTCAAAGCGGCTGTGCATGCCGTTGGCTTGCTGCGTGTATGCGATACACCAGATTTATGTGCATGCATGTTGTGAGTCATTTTGCCTGTGACGTTCATCTTCGCTCTTTTGTGTGTGTGGGCTACTCGTTTGTGGGTCATGGCGGAGTGGTGGTTATGGGTGTAAGACACACAAGTGACCTTTTTACTCCGTGCACAAACACACAAGTGCAATGCCGGTGTACACTTCGTGGAGCACACAGAGCTGGATCTTCAGCCAAGTGCAAGACCGCCGACATCGACATGTTTTGAGAGCTTGAATTCAGGGATCATTGTGACATGCTTGGTTCACTTGTAACATGACATGGAGCACACACAGTATAGGGGTACATGCATCCACATACGCTCATGGCTGATGTGGTTACAGTGATTTAGTTATGCATGTGATGGATGGGCGATGCTGGGTTGCTCATCCCTAGGGACCACACGACTAGGTTNTGGCTTGCTGCGTGTATGCGATACACCAGATTTATGTGCATGCATGTTGTGAGTCATTTTGCCTGTGACGTTCATCTTCGCTCTTTTGTGTGTGTGGGCTACTCGTTTGTGGGTCATGGCGGAGTGGTGGTTATGGGTGTAAGACACACAAGTGACCTTTTTACTCCGTGCACAAACACACAAGTGCAATGCCGGTGTACACTTCGTGGAGCACACAGAGCTGGATCTTCAGCCAAGTGCAAGACCGCCGACATCGACATGTTTTGAGAGCTTGAATTCAGGGATCATTGTGACATGCTTGGTTCACTTGTAACATGACATGGAGCACACACAGTATAGGGGTACATGCATCCACATACGCTCATGGCTGATGTGGTTACAGTGATTTAGTTATGCATGTGATGGATGGGCGATGCTGGGTTGCTCATCCCTAGGGACCACACGACTAGGTTATCCAGGCGTGTGAGAAACCACTAAAAGCGTGTTCGCTTGCCGGTCTGGTTCGATCCCTGGGTGGCGTCCGGGCCCCACGTTGAGTGCCTCGAGTGGGTGTCCCAGTCAACCGGCACTTATAACCTCGTTGTCCTGTTACTCTACTTGTTGACTTCTTTCTTGTCGTTTCTAACTCTAAAGAACGTTCTGCTCCATCCACGGCTTTGTCTCGCTCTCTTGCTTGACAAGTGGGTCGTCCTTAGCAACCCTCTACCACCTACAATCTCGGCGTCACAACCATCTATCCGACGTTTGCGATGTCAGCAAAGGTCCACGTATGTCAATGATGTGTGTGTGTGTGTGTGTGTGTGTGTGTGTGGGTGTGTGTGTGTGTAAAAGGAATTGCCTAGGCAGCAGGTTGGGGCAGCAGTGTTGTTGATGCAGCGTGCGGGGTTCCACGCTCGTTGCTTAAGTCAGCTGCCCCCTCAGTCTGCTGCTCTAGAGTCTAAGTCTGGAAGCTCTGGGTTTGTTACTCAGAAATGCGCGCGCCAGTGTTAGCGCCAGAAAGCAGCTGAAAACTGCAAGTGACTGATTAGGAATGAAGAATGAACAACAATGGGAGACCCCTCCAAGTTCTAGGCCCCCCCCAGCTCTGTAGAGCTTGTTACTCAGCTCAACAGCCAATCAGAAAATAGCTCAGTTCAGGCTGGCAGGTTTTCTCGGTGAGGCCTGCCAGACAGCCGACAGCCCAAAAGCCGGGCGTCGTCCGTTTTGCCTGAAAACTGGACCATACCATAATACCGCCGCTGCGAACGCAACCGTGCGGTCAGAATCTGCTAGAAAAATAGTAGCGAGGAGTTATGGCAGCCTAAACCCAGATAATGCCCACAATGGTTTGTGCTGCCGAACAGGGCCATGCAACATGCAACTGGGACCCTAGGCAGTGCATGACGATGCAGACGCAATAGGACGCGCNGAGGCGGACGGGGCAACTGGTCCAGAGGAGCCAGTGGAAGTGGCAGGCGCTGCTGGTCCGGGGGAGTCAATCGGCCCAGAGGAGCCAGTAGACGCGACAGGCGCTGCTGGCTCGGAGGGGCCAGCGGACGTGACAGGGACTGTCGGCCTGGAGGGACAAGGGGACGCGACTGAGGCTGCTGGTCCGGAGGGGCCAGCGGACGCGACAGGAGCTACAGGCCAAGAAGGGCCAGTAGATGCGACAGGCGCTGCTAGCCCGGAGGGGCCAGCGGACGTGACAGGGACTGTTGGCCCGGAGGGACAAGGGGACGCGACTGAGGCTGCTGGTCCGGAGGGGCCAGCGGACGCGACAGGAGCTACAGGCCCAGAAGGGCCAGTATACGCGACAGGCGCTGCTGGCCCGGAGGGGCCAGCGGACGTGACAGGGGCTGTCGGCTCGGAAGGGACAGCGGACGCGCCAGGTGCTGCTGGCCCTGAAGGGCTAGTGGACGCGACTGGGACCGTTGGCCCGGGGGGGCCAGTGGACGCGACAGGGGCTACCGGCTCAGAGGGACGGGGTGATGTGTCACCCGGAAGCGACAGGACGGAGGACGGACTCACCACTCCCCCACGCGACGGGAGGGACACGGACGAGCCGGACNTAGGACGCGCTGGACGCATGCAAGCAGCGAATGCGGTGTCAATGACCGCCGGCAGCACGACCGGCGAGGAGGCCTGCCGATGGAGCTGAGCGCGTCGCCTGAGAGAGGAGGCTCCAGC
>SZWC01020799.1:29355-43499 GCA_023375785.1 Penium margaritaceum
GGGGGGGGGGGGGGGGGGGGGGGAGGAACATTGGATGGTTTTGAAGTTGATTCCTAGAAACAATGTCAAACTTCTTCATGATGAGTGCACTGAAGGGTTGCAATCTATGCTAGCAATTTCTTCAGGGGAGGTGAAAGAGACCGTCAAATGATGCGTGCTCAGTCCGCTGGCACACAGCAAGGAGTGATGGCGAAGGAAGGGGGGACATGAAGTCAGGCCGGCCGAGCTCCTCCGCAGCCTGCAACAGCACTGTCCCCCAGCTGCGCAGGCTGCCATCACGAGTAGGAGAGGTATATCCACGTTGGAAATTCGTTGGAACTTCCACCGGCCTCCGCATCTCTCGTCGCATGGATGTTGGACTCGCCATCACGCACGACACAAGCAGCGATGGTGAGGATAGAGGCGAGAGGAGGTGGGGTAGATCGTGCATCTCCACGCCCTGTCCTGGTCTGCCGCCCCCAAATTGGCAACCAGGTTCAATCTCAGACCCCCTCCATATCCCGGGGTGGGAGAGGAAGTGGGTGTGACTGCCCACGTTCGCACCATGGCGGGGAGAGGTGCTCACACTCCAGCAGTCCCATAGCGCCTCTTCGTCACCTTGAGAGAAGGACAGTGATGCGCAAGGCGACACAGAACCAGCATGCAGTGCAGGTGCAGTGACTCCAGGGGTACAACAGCCAGAGTGAGCGTCCATGCAGACAGCTGCACCCCTCCTCCTCAATGGGCTCTCGAAGCTCAGGTCCGATGGCGGTCGCATGTCCAAGGTGTCGGCATCTGTCGCCCTGCCCAAGCTTGAATGGGCACAGACCAACGCCGCTGCAGCTCGCTGCCTCGGGCTCTCACTTCGTGCCTGCGGAGCAGGACTGCGGCTCTGAGTGGGGTAGGCAGAGCTTGTAGGCGTGCTGCAACCAGATCGCATGTCGACAAAGACAGCCGCCACACGCCGCCTAAGTGTCAGCATTTCAGCAGTTGGTGTGCTGCAGCCAGAGCGAGCGCCGTCAAAGATCAGTCCCTCTGGATTCCTCGGGCTCCCACAGCTTCGCAGAGAGAGGGAAGGACAACTTCCAGGCGTGTTGCAACCAGAATGCATGTCGACAAAGACAGCCGCCATGCGCCGCCTCAGTGGCAACATATCAACAGTGGGTGGGTTGCACCCAGAAGCAGCACCGCCAAAGCCCAAACCCTCTCGCGTCCTAGGGCTCTCATTGCGTTGGAAAGAGGAGGAAGGAGAAGCAGCGCTTGCAGGTGTGCTGCAGCCGGATCGAGCGTCGTCAAAGATGAAGGCAGCTCTTCTGCTTGCACACACGAAGGACGTGTCTGACAAGGGAGGTGAACCAAGCAAGGCCGGCCACACAAGCTGGTCCCTGAAGGGCTGCACATGAGAGAGTGTATCCCGCGTGTCGGACCAAGAGACAAATGTGCTGCTCTCCCTTCCTCCTCCGGAGTTGCAGCCGAGTGGATGGAATGTAGAAATCTCTGGTGATGCTTGCATGAACTGACTCGGGCAAGGTGAGGCAGGAGTGGCAGGCGTGGGGCAACCAGAGTGGCAGTCGGCAAACACAGCAGCTGACCTTCTGCATCGGCTCTCAAGAGCTGAGAAAGAAGAGGCGATGACGTGGGTAGGTGTGCTGCACCCTGAATGTCCATCCATCAACACAGCAGCTGCATGTCTCCCCCGGCCCTCCCTCTCCTGCCCAGGAGTATCCCACGAGGCCTCGGCACTCGCAGGCGAGTTGCAGCCAGAACGTTCGTCGACGAAGACAGCAGCTGCACGTCTCCTCCGCCCTTCCCTCTCCTCCCTGGAAGCATCCCACGAGGCGGCAGCACTCGCAGGGGAGTTGCAGCCAGAACATTCGTCGACGAAGACAGCAGCTGCTCGTCGCACCGTACCCCTGCTGCAGTGCACCGTTAAGGATAACGGAAGAGGTGATCTTGGCGAGGAAACGGAAGAATGTGCCTGGAACTGCTCATCCAAGGGAAAGTTCCAGTGGCCACAGGAAGGAGGTGACGATACAGCACTGCTGATCGGCGTGCTGCAGCCAGAGTGTCCTTCGGCAAAGACCAGAGCCTGACGCCTCCGCCTCGTGCTCCTCACGGGAGGAGAAGGAAAGGGCGAGAGAGGAGGGAAGGACGAGGGGGGCGGAGAGGCACAGGAGGAGGAGCTTGGCAGCACGAGGGAGTCCAATCCCAGCAGCAGCATTGCAGGAGGGCTCAACTCTGCAGCTGGCGCCTCTGTCTTGGGTGTGCTGCAGCCAGAGTGGAGGTCTGAGTACACTGCAGCGCACCTCCTCCCTTCGAGCACAGCAGTCTGCCTCACGTCCGGAGATGGCGAAGATGGAAGCAGGGGAAGTTGCTGCCTTCCATACTCTTTGGTGGGATGAGAGGTTCGGGAGGCGGAGGAGGAAAGGGGAGTGGAGCAGCCAGAATGCATGTCTGCGTACACAGCAGCACACCTCCTCTCTCTCAAAAGAGGGGATATCGAGGGGGAAATGTCATGCTGCCCTGTGTAGTTCCTCATGGGAGAAGAGGGGGAGGTGGAGGAGGAGAGGGGAGTGGAGCAGCCCGAGTGAAGGTCGGAGTACACAGCGGCGCGTCTCCTCCTTGGTCTTCCCGCATCTTCAAGGGCAGCCTGTGAGATTGGAGGAGCAGCTGACAACATCGGCGATGACTCCAGACTCAAGCCGGAGGAATGCGCGATGCCCCACTGCAGCTCATCCCACACACAGCTGGGATCCTGGCAGTGGCGTCCAGCGAAGGCCCCTGCCGCTCCCTCATGTAGCACTTCACTGCTCTCTGCGTTGTACAACAGTGGCAGTTTTGAAAAGCCAGCTGGACAAGGAGATGTGGTCGGAGATACCTCAATCTGAAGCACTGAAAGCCTCTCCCTGAGGACTGCTGGGTTGACACAGGTGGCAGGCAACATCACCTGATGCTGCTGCTGCTGCTGCTGCTGCTGCTGCTGCTGCTGCTCCGTCGTCAAGCAACTGCTCAGCAGGTGAGGATTGAAAATTGAAACCACAGGCTTCAGGGAAACCTCGTCAACTGCACTAGTAGCTGCTATCCTCCATGCGGGAGAAAAAGCGATTTTGCTTCCAGATGGCAGTCCATGAGTGCGAGCAAAAGCCAGGTCCTTGGTCTGCAGCGGGGTAAGTACCATGGCAGAGGGGCGGCGCACGCCCACGCTGGACTCTTTCTTGGAAGGCGCAGCACCGCTGCTCACTGCGCCATCGATGCTGTCGCTTATGCTCTTGCGCTTGGCAATGCTCATGCTTCTGGTGTTGCTGGCGCTGTTCCCGCCGGGGTTACTCTTGGTGGTGCTCATGATGTCGCGGTTGGACATGCGGACAGTGCTGTTGGGAGCAGAGATGCGGGTGGTGCTGCTGGTGATGCTACTGGCGGTGCTACTGGTGCCGCTGGTAAGGCTGGTGATGCGGAAAGTGGTGGCAGTTCCTTCGCCCCTATTTATGCGGGAGAGGTTGGACGAGGACGAAGCCACGGGGCACAAGGCAGAGGCAGAGGCAGCGGAGGATGTTGAGGAGACAGCCGAAGAAGAGGCGGCCATGGGGTTGCGATCCGTCGACGAGAGCATCTATACGCGGGCAGAGTCCGCACGTCTGGTTGAATCCAACACGCAAAAGCGCGGTGAAACTCTGTGCCCTTCCCTGGCGTTGTGTCAAGCACACGGTGAAATTTTGAGGCAGTGCGTGGTGTGGGGACTCGTAAACTTCAAGCGCCGGCGACCGGAGCGACCTCGCGAGAGTTTCAACGCGCACAAGTTGCCGTCGCCCACACTGTAGAAGCGTCCTAGTGTGGCTAACGCTGCGTAAATCCCTGTCACAGTGAGTCACTGAGGCAGTCTTTGTAAAGGACAGTGTCACTGACTGGGGAAGTGGCTGCCGAACAGGACTGCCTGGTACTGCACCAGTGGAGGCCACCAACAGCCGAGTGAGAGCTCAATGGGCTAACGTTGACTCAGGAGACTGTTCAAGAGTGAAAGGACTAGATCTGGGGAAACGTTGAGCGGGCAAGAAACAGACCGCAAGCATTGACACGGGTTGCCCGCCGCTTTATAGGTTTTCGACCGGATAAGGTTGCCGGCTGCCGCACGAATGCTTCGGAAGCACCCGTGCGGGTGGGAAGCGCTGCCCCCCCATCGGAGGTGTGTCGTCGAGAGGCTGTGACGACGGAAGCGGAAGCGGCTTGTCAGCGTGGTTGGACCGTACAACTTGGACGCCGATGGCGACGCTATCGTTTTGTGGAGTCGTGTGGCCAGTGATTGGCCGCGATCCATTGACGGATAGTCTATCCGGGATAGAAGCGACGGAGACGGTTTCGTTGTAGAAACCGGAACTGAAAATGCATTGCAGCTGTAGTTCAAACAAGCAGCCCTGAGCGCAGCAGCAGGGCAGGACACGTGGCAAGCGCGAAACGGCGGTCCACGCTATGGTATCTGTCCGTGCCGTGCGAGCAGACTGCCCGAAGCTCGCACCAGTTCTAGTGATGCGCAGTGTCTTTTATCGAGAAGCATTCCATCTCCTCGGTTCGCCGGCATTGGCGGAAAGCTGTGGCCTCGGCGATGGATCATGCCATGGCCCATGGCAGACGTCAGGAGATGACCAGTATGAGAGTTGGGAGTCCCTACTCCAGTCGGCGTCGTTGTGTCCCAACATGGGACCCGATAACGCCGCGTGGCAAGGTGAGGGAGGGCAGCACTACTCGACGGCGTCTTCTGCCGTGTTCCGCGACATCTTTTTTTGTATTTTGTATCTACCGCCAATGACTTGGCAGGTATGGGTCTGACAGAATTTTGGTTCGGCACACTACAAATGTATCATGCGTGAATCCAGGATGTATTCTGTTGTGGAGGGTGTCCCGCCGACCTCCTCCACGACAACTTCGTCGCTACAAATGTCAGGATCGGTAGCCAAACGAGAATTGTGTCGATACGTTTATCGACCAGCGGGCGTCGCGGAGAGTCGCATGGCGACCATTCGCGAGGCCCTCCGATAGGTCGACGGCCTCGCGAATTCGCGTCGCCGTCNATTTTGTATCTACCGCCAATGACTTGGCAGGTATGGGTCTGACAGAATTTTGGTTCGGCACACTACAAATGTATCATGCGTGAATCCAGGATGTATTCTGTTGTGGAGGGTGTCCCGCCGACCTCCTCCACGACAACTTCGTCGCTACAAATGTCAGGATCGGTAGCCAAACGAGAATTGTGTCGATACGTTTATCGACCAGCGGGCGTCGCGGAGAGTCGCATGGCGACCCTTCGCGAGGCCCTCCGATAGGTCGACGGCCTCGCGAACTCGCGTCGCCGTCGACTTCCCGTTCCGCTGGCCAAGGGATCCGGGCTCAATTCCCCGCGGTACATTATCGATTGACAAATTTTTTTGTCAAGTTGTCGTGGGCTTCCGGATCCATCGGGCCCGCTCGGCTTATCGGCGCGTACATACATGTTCTCTGGACAGCGCCAACAACAATAATTTTTTTGTTGTGGGAGAGGTTCGACGCCGCCCACTACAAAAAAAAAAGTCGCGGAACACGGCATTCGTTTTCTTAAACCACGACGTTTCTCGGCGGCGGAGGAAAGCAGAGAAGCAATGCAGCAGGAGGCAAGCTGTGGCCTTCCCGCGAAGTCGGCTTCGCGGGAAGCTTGAGAGAAGCTCGGGACGACGACTGCGCGCCAAAACGAGCGACAAGCTCGGTGGTCCTGTTTTGAACCAAGCCAATTTTATGCGTGTTTTCGACAGTCGCCAATACTCAACCGCCTCTATAAATGCGGTCGATTATGCTGAGGGTTTGGAAGCTGAGCTCCATTCAACCATGGTTTGAACGGCGCAGTTCTCGACGGGAGAATTCTCTTCAACAGGAATTCACGCACATCACAGTCCCGTCCATCGGGTGGGAGCGGCAGCGGCACGTCCGTCTGTGATGGCCGGCGTATGGCGCGTCGCCAGATCAACGAGCGTGGATGTGCGAAAAATGAGACCAGAACATGACTGAACATCAGAAATGGGTGACCTGGGTGTTCAACACCCAGGTCACTGGCTTTCCGACCCCGGTTTTAAAAAACATTATAGACACAAAACGATCCATGAATGAACTGAAGGCATAATTGATGTGTAAATAAGTTATTAAAAAAACTTTAATGTGGCCTACGTATCATATACCCACAGAATTCAACAAAGCCCATGCCCTACCCAATGGTTTTCATGAAAGCTCGGTCCTCTCCAGTCCATCACTCTCTACAGACGCCCTTCTCACGAACAATTAATGCACTCAAAATTAACATTAAGAATTATGAAAAACTTACATCATGCGACAATGGCCATGGTGGTTTTTATTGTGAACACAATTAGAACGAGAGTAAAACCATGATTTTCATGTGGACCAAATTGCAACGTTAATATTTTTTTGTAACTATCTCAACAATCCCCTCATGTAATGCACGACAAGCAACGAGCGACCCAAACAACAAAAAAAAACACCTGCAAGCAGTACATGCTCCGATGGAGAAGTAAAAATGTAACAAAGTGCCCCTCTTTTTCTGGCATACTCGGGGTCTCACCTGGGTTTGGGGGGCACTCGGGGTATTTTCTGTTTATCAGAAATACGTCCGGAGGTCCGGCTCGACCCCAACGGCTCGCGGATGCGAGGGGAGGAGGAGCGAGCGAACGAGCGACGACGTGAGGATCGCGTCGTCGCTGGGGGGGGGCTTCGCTCGCAACCTCGCGAGCGTGTTCCAAACACGCAACGCGAAGCTGCGTATCGCACCTCTCGGCGAGTGGCGTGATGGTGACGCCACCCGCCGAGGGGCTGTTTCGGCGGACAGCCCCGACATCGCGCGCGGTCAACGGCGACAGCAGTTCCCATGACTGCAACCATGGAACGGTCGCAGAACCATCGGTGGCGTGCGCAACCGGGCGACCGCACCCACCGCCGCGAGCCGTACGAGACTAACGCGGCGGCTCGCCGAGAGACAAGATCGACCGTCGATCTCGACGATCGACGGCCAGGGACTTCTCGCACTAGGCATTAGTGCAAGTAGAGCACCAGGTTCAGGTGCAAGCAAAGCACTGGGTTCAGGAGCAAGTATCTTGCTACAGCAAGCTAGGAGACCTGTAGGTTGGGGCTAGAGTAGCCGACCAGAGAGTATAAATACCCTGAACATTGTTCATTGTAATTAACCTGATTTTTCTAGCTCTGGCTTCAAGACATCTCCAAGTCTATCTTTCCGCTGCGACTGTGCTCTCCACACACAAAGGCTAAATCTCCAGAGAGCACCCACTCTCACATCTGGTATCAGAGCCAGAGCCACGCGTTGGGCGGAAGCGCTGCCGGAGCTCAGCCGACTTCAAGGAGCAAAGGCACGGACTACGCCGGACAACGTCATGGCTGATCGAGAGGGAGATTGCTGGACCAGACTTCGAAGCCAACGCACGAGCCAACCTCTGGAAAACTTTTCTAAATTTCTAGAGCGTCCACACGGCCTACCGTGCGTGCGCGGGAGACGACGGGTGACTCCTACGCACTTCGAAGACGTCAGATTTTCGTCCCGAGCTGCCGAATTGCTGCCGATAATTTTTTCGATTGCTGCCGAAACGCTGCCAAATTTTTTCGAAGGATCTCCAACGGCTAAAAGTCATCAAGAGCCATGGAACAGGCCTTGCAGAAGATCGTAGTGCAGTTGGGAGCCCTCAAGCTGGAGAACGAGCGGCTCAATCGGCAGATGGCTGACCTGCGAGACGGGACTAACGCTGGACAGGTTGGGGCGGCCCGGTCAAGGAGTCCGCCGAGACCAAAGCCAAAGGCTCTGGAAGCGTTCAATCCCTCAGTCAAGGGTGCGAGCGTACGGACCTGCTTGTTCGCAATGAACAGCTACTTTGGGGCTCTGGGTCACCCTCCAAAGGACGATGTTGTGCGTGTGTCATTCGCGGTGACACTGCTACGCGGAGCAGCATTGGAGTGGTGGAGGCAGCTGAATATGCTGGCCACTCGAGGTGGAGGTGGGAACGCAGCTGTGCAACATGCCGTGTTGTGGCAGCCAGGCGCGGTGCAAGCTGTAGCGCGCGTGCCGACGACATGGGAGCAGTTCGAGCAAGCCATCAGAGATCGGTTCGATCTCGTGAATGCCTCCATTTTCGCACGCAACAAGCTGAAGCAGCTGAAGCAGATCGGCTCGGTGCAGGAGTACACACGTCGTTTCTTGGCGTTGTGCTCGGAGATCGACGACATGAGCGAGCCGGAGATGGCAGACAAGTACCATGACGGCTTGAAGGCAGAGATTCAACACACGCTGGCACTCAGTGGAATTACGGAGTTCCAGGCGATGGTGGCCACTGCTAAGCGCGTTGATGCGCTACGCTATCATCGAGGGGGTTTCCGTGAGAAGCAGGAAAATTTTCAGCGTCGAGCACCGCACCAACCAGCTGACCACATGGAGATCGACGCAGTGCAAGGAGGCCAGCAGCAGAGCAAGCCGCGTGGTGGGAACTGTTGGATCTGCGGGAAGCCTGGGCACCACAAGAAGGACTGCAAGAAGAAGCAGCAGGGAAACGGCAACCAGCAGTGAGTGGCGGACGGCCATCTGCTGGGAAAGCTTCGTCCGCATCAGCGAACACCAGCCCCGAAAGTCCTTCGACAACTAGGGAGCTGCCGAGTGTATTGCTGCGGAGCGAAGGAAGCGAGAGCGTTCAGGGGATCCTCCTGAAAGCCGAAATTTTATCGGCTGGTTCTGCGGACGGCGAGGGGCACCAGACTCGCCGGCAGATTAAATCATTACTAGATTACGGCGCGTCGCACTCATTCTTCAGCGACGAGCTTGCAAAGAGGTTGGGGCTTGCACGGCTACCTGGGAAGCCAACTACGGCCAAGTTGGTGCAAGGGGAGCTGGAGTGCGGACTGCCTCTGAAACCTCTGAGGGTCCGTCTGGGCAAGCTGTCGTGCGAGGTGAACTTTTGCACGTGCCCGATGGATACCTATGACGCCATTCTGGGACGTGACTGGCTGCACCGGTGGAATCCTGCTGTGGATTGGGTGCGCAGCCAGGTGAAAGTGAAAAAATGCGGAGAGCAAATTGCTTTGCCGTTATGGGCAGAGGAGAAGGACTCCAAGGCAAGCAAGGTGCCGCAGTTGAGTTACGTGCAGCTGAAGCGCTGTCAACGCTAGGGGGATCAAGTGTACCTTGTGTGGGTGCGACAACGGGCAGCAGCTGGAGAGGTGGAAGTGCTGGCAGCGGAGACAACGCAACAAGAGGGAGAGCAGCAGAAAGCACCAGTTGCAGAGCTGTCGGTAGGCATCAAGGGAGTGTTGGACAGCTACAACGACGTATTTCCTGCTGAGCTGCCAAAGGGCTTACCACCAAAGCGGGACATCGACCACAAAATTGAGCTTGTTCCTGGAGCAACTCCAACAGTGCGTGCTGCTTATCGCATGAGCGATAATGAGCTGGGTGAGCTGAAGAAGCAGTTGGAGGAGCTGACGGAGCAGGGGTTCATGAGGCCGTCGGTGTCACGTTACGCTGCACCGGTCCTCTTTGTGAAGAAAAAGACAGGGGAGCTACGGATGTGCGTGGACTATCGCGTACTGAATAACGTAACGATCAAGAACCGGTACCCGCTGCCAAGGGTTGAGGAGCTGTTTGACCAGCTGAGGGGAGCGCAGTTCTTTAGCAAGATTGACTTGCGCTCGGGGTACCATCAGATCCGGATTGCGGAGCCGGATGTGGAGAAGACGGCGTTTCGGACGCGGTGCGGCCATTTCGAGTACCTCGTGATGCGGTTTGGATTGACCAACGCTCCTGCAACGTTCATGAGCCTCATGAACAGGATTTTCCACCCTCACTTGGACCAGTTCGTGGTGGTGTTCCTCGACGACATCCTCATCTACTCCCGAACTCTGGAAGAGCATCAGCAACATCTTCGGCAGGTGTAAAAAATTCTACGGAGAGAGAAGTTGTTTGCAAAGCTCTCCAAGTGCGAGTTCGAGAAAAGAGAGGTGGAGTTCCTTGGGCACATCGTCAGCGGCAAGGGTCTCCGCATGGACCCAAAGAAGGTGGAAGCAGTGAAGCAGTGGCCGACACCGAAGTGCATGCGTGACATCCAGGTGTTCCTAGGATTTGTCAACTACTACCGAAAATTCATCCGGGGGTACGCAGAAAAGGGTGCGCCACTGACTCAGCTGCTGAGGAAGGATCACCAGTGGGAATGGGGCGATCAGGAGCAGAAGAGCTTCGAGGAGCTCAAGGCTGCAATGTGTGATGCTCCGGTCCTGGTGCATCCGGATTCATCCAAGGAGTACGTCATGGCGACGGACGCAAGCGACTATGCCATTGGGGCAGTGCTGATGCAGGATCACGGAAAGGGGCCGCAACCGATTGCGTACGCGTCTCGCAAGTTGCGAGGTGTGGAGCTGAACTACGCAATCCATGAAAAGGAGATGCTGGCAGTGATCCATGCGTTCAAGCACTGGAGGTGCTACCTCGAGTCGCGGCGCTGCGTGGTCTTCACGGACCATTACGTCCTGAAGTACCTGAAGACTTAGCGGAATCTCAATCGCCGACAAACTCGCTAGATGGAGTTCCTGGAAGGAAGTTTTGACTACGAGATCTAGTACAAGCCTGGGAAGGTGAATCCGGCAGATCCTCTGTCGCGGAGGCCGGACTTGAGCCTCAATGCCATCTCGGTGCTGATGGGATCTCCAGTCATGCATAGCCTGTTCAAGCACGGCTATGGCGTGGACAGTGAGTTCACGGGTGGTGCGCAGAAAGACGCCACGTGGGATGGAGTATATTGGCGAAGGGGACAAGAGTAGAGACTTGTCGTGCCGGACTTTGCGCCATTGAAGTAGTTGTTGTTGGAGGAGGCGCATGACACCCACTACTCGGGTCACTTCGGTTTCGACAAGACGCTCAAAGCCTTGGCATGCCAATACTGGTGGTCGTCAATGGCAACTGATTGCAAGAGGTTTGTGAGCAGCTGCGATGTGTGCCAACGCATCAAGGCACGGAGGACCAAACCACCAGGGGAGCTGCAACCATTACCTGTACCAAAGAGGCCATGGATAGACATCTCGCTTGAGTTCATCGACGGGTTCCCTGTGACGCAGCAAGGCAACAACACAGTGTTGGTGGTGGTGGATCGGTTTTCCAAGATGGCACACTTCATCGCATGTCCTGAGAGCATCACAGCTGCAGGGACAGCTCAACTCCTCCTCATTCATGTCATCAAGCTGCATGGAGTGCCGCAGTCGGTGGTCTCAGATCGCGATCCACGCTTCACTTCGCGATTTTGGAGAGATCTTATGGAGAAGCTGGGCACGCGGGTGCAACTGACCACGGCATACCACCCACAGAGCGATGGGCAGACAGAGCGCACGAACCAGACATTGGAGCAGCTGCTGCGGAGCATGGTCCCACCGGATGGAGAGGGTTGGGAGGAGAAGCTCGGAGTGGCAGAGTTCGCCTACAACTCAGCGGTGTCAGCATCCACAGGGAAGTCACCGTTTGAGGTGGTCTACGGCCACCAGCCACTGAGCCCAGCCGCCCTTGCTACGGCGACATCTCTTCCGACTGTGCAGCAGATTGCTGAAGGATTTGCCACCACTTGGGACGTGGTGCGGCAATGGCTGTTGAAGGCACAGAAGCAACAGAAGCGGCAGGCTGATAAGCATCGCTCTGCGGAGGAGTTCCAAGTGGGAGATCAGGTGATGTTGAACTCCGCTAACCTGCAGCTCATGGGTGCTGGGAGCCCCAAGCTGAAACCGCGATGGGTGGGTCCGTTCTGCATTCTGGATAAGCGGTCGGCCGTTTCATACAAGCTGGAGCTGCCACCTCACTACACCATCCATCCGGTGTTCCACATCTCCCTGCTTCGTGCCTATCGTGACCCCAACACCTTCTTCCAGGGTCGCGGGACAGCTCCACCTCCTACTGTCCAGGTTGAAGGAAGTGAGGAGTTTGAGGTGGAGAAGATTCTGGCGGACCGTCAGAGGTGACGACGGTGCGAGTTTCTGGTGCAGTGGAAGGGGTACCCGACGGAGCACAACTCTTGGCAACCCGAGGCCAACTTCCACGTCGGGGGTACCAACACTGTTCTCCAGGAGTATCTCAGGCGCGCCGGGACGTCGCGCCTCCGACGGAGGGGGGGTGAATGGAACAAAGTGCCCCTCTTTTTCTGGCATACTCGGGGTCTCACCTGGGTTTGGGGGGCACTCGGGGTATTTTCTGTTTATCAGAAATACGTCCGGAGGTCCGGCTCGACCCCAACGGCTCGCGGATGCGAGGGGAGGAGGAGCGAGCGAACGAGCGACGACGTGAGGATCACGTCGTCGCTGGGGGGGGGGGCTTCGCTCGCAACCTCGCGAGCGCGTTCCAAATACGCAACGCGAAGTTGCGTATCGCATCTCTCGGCGAGTGGCGTGATGGTGACGCCACCCGCCGAGGGGCTGTTTCGGCGGACAGCCCCGACATCGTGCGCGGTCAACGGCGACAGCAGTTCCGATGACTGCGACCATGGAACGGTCGCAGTACCATCGGTGGCGTGCGCAACAGGGCGACCGCACCCACCGCCGCGAGCCGTACGAGACTAATGCGGCGGCTCGCCGAGAGACAAGATCGACCGTCGATCTCGACGATCGACGGCCAGGGACTTCTCGCACTAGGCATTAGGTGCAAGTAGAGCACCAGGTTCAGGTGCAAGCAAAGCACTGGGTTCAGGAGCAAGTAGCTTGCTACAGCAAGCTAGGAGACCAGTAGGCTGGGGCTAGAGTAGTCGACCAGAGAGTGTAAATACCCTGTACATTGTTCATTGTAATTAACCTGATTTTTCCAGCTCTGGCTTCCAGACATCTCCAAGTCTATCTTTCCTCTGCGACTGTGCTCTCCACACACAAAGGCTAAATCTCCAGAGAGCACCCACTCTCACAAAAAAGACCTTCACATTGGTGTTCGCTTTCTTGCCCTATTTGCAAGTCTGTATATGTGTCAATGGAATGGTTGTGTTTTGTTTATATTGCTAAAATGAAGTTGTGTCCCATCTTTTACCGGCTACTGTGCTTGCTTTCCACGCCATCGACAACAATGGATGGAAATCGCAATTCACTAATGACAACTCTATATAAGCCATCTGGAAGCTCATATGCAAACCCTTTTCATTCTTAAGCGAGTGCGTCTCAAACTTTGCTGGTTTTTTGTGTTGTCGTTGTTCCCTCACACTTAGTATTAGTTTGCGTGCCGTATGGAATCATACGAGGGTGTCAAGTTTTAACTCAAGGACATCCTTGGACACCAACGATGAGGCAAAGGAACGATTAATCCCGTCAACTGGCAAGGCGATGAATCACGTAACAGCTGGGAGCCCTACAACAGCCTATGAAACATAGATCATGCCACATATTTCAGTCAATATTGACCTACATCTTGAAAGCCGTGAGGAAGTTGCAGCTAAGATGGGAGAAGTGTAGCGTCACAGAGTTTCGTGAATGGGCATTTGTATCCTTAAATTCATGGCCCGTTGCACAACGCCCTTTGGATTTTTATGCTATTGTGTCGTGGGCATTGTGGCAAGCTTCCTCAACCTTCGGTGTGCAGTTTTAAAAGATTTCAATAGGTTCAACCACCTTCTAGAAAGGTCAACAGAACTATCGAGAGCCATATTGATCTTTCGATACTGTTCGGTTGACTTATTAATGGTGCTAGACTTTCATGAAGACGTGCCTAGAGATTCTCAAAACCCCCCTGACTTCTCGGCGGAGCTTCTCGAAGTAGCCACTCACAACATAGCATTGCATGTGCCGCTTGTCTCGAGCGCCCCAAACATCAATTGTGCTTCATCATTATTCCCGTAGTCATATATATGTGCAAGAAATTTTCGAAACTTGACTTTCAATCAAAATCCAATCACGTTTACCAAATGAAAAATCTTCTTTTGTCATGCATTTTCTGCCTATTTGCCATCAAATGTTTTCTCGGCGTAACACTCACCATCTACAATCCTGTAGCGGGAGGGCCGGTTCGGCCCTCCCTCCTCGCTGATGCGAGGGGTGGTTGCGCACCACCCCTCGCGTCAGCGAGGGCTGGCCGGCGGCCAGCGATTCGCTGGCCGTCGGCCAGCTCGCTGCCGGCCGGCTGGACGGCCGGC
>SZWC01020800.1:28305-43305 GCA_023375785.1 Penium margaritaceum
AGGCGTCGTCGAGGGAGGGCTCCAGGTGGCTAAGACACATGCCTCTGGACTTGATATGACAACGACAAGGTCGGTTGCGGCATCGCAAGCGACCGAGAACTATTGGAGACCAACTCGTGGCCGATAGTACATGTCGGATGCACCTCAGTGTAGTCCGCCTAGACACTCAGGCCGAGGGCCTTCGTGCCAGGCGCGCCATTTTGAACAATATGAGTTGGGCGTCTAGACGTCTAGTCAGCAGTCCGTAGAGCCCTGGAGGCTAGTGGTCGAAGACGACCGCCGGGCTCGCGAAAGTAGCCCGATGCAGAGGTGCTCACCTCAGGTTGCGGAGAAGGTTGCTAGGCCATAGCCGCAGGTGAAACAGGTGCATGCACGGGAGTGGGGGTGACAGGGGAGACTAATACCGGCATGGGATCGGGTGTACTTGAGGGGACTCATGCTTGTACGGGATCAGATGTGCCCGAGGGGTCTAACACCCACACGGGATCAGGTGTGTCAGAGGGGACCAACACTGGCACGGGATCAAGTGTGCCAGAAGGGTCTAACACGGGCACGGGATGAGGTGTGTCTTAGGGGACCAACACAAGCGCATGATCAGATGTGCCAGAAGGGTCTGGCACCGGCACGGGATCAGGAGTGCCAGAGGGGACCGACACTGGCACGGGATCAGATGTGTGAGAAGGGTCTAATGTCGGCACGGGATGAGGTGTGCCAGAGGGGAGTGATGAGACTAGTGGACCCAGAGCCACAATGGCAGGATCATCAGCAGCCAGAGACCGGAACGCAGGTGAGGGGGCCCAGACGGATCCATCCACAGGACTAGTCTCCCCCATCTGCTGGGAAGCCACATAGGTAGGGAAGCGGTCGGCGGCCAGCGACAGAATGCTAGACAATTCGCAGTAGGTGAGAGCCTCAAAGAAGAGAGCATCTCGAGATGCGACAATGCGATGGCGAGTAGGGTCCTAAAAGCGCCAGGCCTTTGACTGCGGGAAGATGCCGAGGAAGGTACACATGCTTCCGCGAGGTGAGACCTTGGACCCCTGGTGGTCCTCGGTGTACGCAGACGAGGGATCCCCCAAAGGGGGGTCCCTCGTATGGAGTGACATGGTATGGAAGTGGACCATGCGGAAAGTGGTTCTAGACGCATGTCATGTAGGAGAAGCCCTCAAAGGCAAAGGACTCCGGAAGACCATACTCAGACCTCATAGCGCGAACCGCATCCTCCGTGGTGCGATTCCGACGCTCAAAAACACCATTATGCTGTGGTGTAGCAGGGGCAAAAAGCTAGTGAAAGATACCGTGCTTCGCAAAGTAGGCATCCATCTCGCCTAAGAACTCACCACCACAATCCGAGCAGAACGTGTGTAGGGTGTGACGAGACTCACGCTCAGCCATCACAAGCCACAGGTGGACCGCCAGCGCGGCGTCGCTCTTGTGGCGGAGGCTATAGACCCACCGCATCCGAGTAAAGTCATCAATCATGGTGAGAACACATCGACCCCGATCAGAGAGCGACTCGACTGGGAGAGGACCGAGAAGGTCCAAGTGGACTAACTCTAGTGGGCGTAGTGCCCGAGAGGAGGAGTCAGGGTTAGAGCAGTGTTGCATCTTACCGTGGGCGCAAAAAGGACAATCAGTTTTGGGCGGCTTCTCAAAGGAAACTGCATCAAGACCAAGGGCTGGCTGAGTTTGAATGAGCTTAGACACAGTGTCCGAGCTCACATGGCAGAGGCGATGATGTTACAAGCGCTGGTGCCCAGGGCAGAGAACACCACTGACAAACACACGCGTAGAAGAGGGAGGGGGAGAGACAGAGGGAATGCAATGAGACACATGATAGAGGTTATAAGAAATAGAGGAACGAAGCACGATGGCACATGTGTCAAGAGCAGTCACTGTGGCAGAGGCAGCAAAGTGCTTAACACTGAGGCCCATCTTGCTGCATGCACGAACAGAGAGCAGGCTGAGCTCAAGAGCAGGGACAAAGAGCACATAAAAAATGTACAAGGGGCCAAACGAACCATCAAAACGCACAACCCCAACTCCCTGCGCAGGCAACGACTGACCAGACCCTGTGCAAACGGACCAAACTGATGCAATGAGACCCACCACAATGAAGTTACTACGACGATAGGTCATGTGATGGGTGGCACCAGAGTTAATGATCTAGGTGCCAATCGGCTCACGACTAGTCATTGACACTAAGCAGCATGCCACAAAACACTCAGCCTCTGCTGGACGCTCAGTAGAGGACTGAGGACAATGACGAACAGCACAAATCCGTGACATGTCAAGCCAGTCAGTGTTGTCAGGTCCATCCTCATCGCAAGCCAACTAAGCTCCACCACAAGCATCAACACGGGCAACAGGCACAACAAGACAAGCTGTTGTGGGACCATTCAGTTGTGACAACACACTCGCACCTCCCTGAGTACCAAGCGCTGGCGCTTGGTACTCAGGGAGCTCACAAATCTCCGTGATCGTGCAATCCCAAGGGTCCATATCAATGCTGCTGCCTGATGAAATGGACACGTCTGTTGCATTCGTGGTTGCGACACGCCCTGGCCGTGTGTCACTCGAGGATATCTGCTGCATGTGTGCCGCCTAAAGGCCGCGCATGATTCGAGTCCTGAAAAAAAAACTGCTCACACTCCGTGTAGTTGTGAGCGCCTCAACGGTTGTAGCAGTGGACAGAACGTCCACTGCCACTACACACCGGCTGGTGGTGCTGCTGTTGCTGGTGTCCCTTCTTGCATTGTTTCTTCCCCTTCTGCCCTTGTACGGCCACTGTAACGCCTTAAGTGTGGCCGCTCGGGGTAGAGGAGGAGGAGGAGGAAGCGGTGGAGGTGGGGCTGGTGAGCTGGGACAAAGGCATAGGAGGGGTCGCAATCGCTTCTGCAACAAGTGGACTAAGTTGATGGGTGATATCAGCCTTATGAGCCGATGTGGCTTGGAGGAAGTAGCGATGGGCCCACGGAAGCAGATGGAGTTACGCCAACAACTCAGAGTGAGCCACACGGTAGAAGCTCGTAAAGAGCTTCACATGGTCCAAGTGCGCCCCCATCATGATGGTGTTGAATGTTCACAACTGCGTCCCGCCACCGATCCCAAGGCACGTGTAAACGCACATCGCGTGCCTCCAGTACTCAGTTGCAAGCTTCGTGGGACCCTGACAGAGGGAGTGAAACTCACGTAGTCGGGCGGTCCTCGTAGCATGGGTCTCCGTAGCAAGAAGAGTCAGGGCTAGCTCCCAACCCTAATGCGGATCTGCTCCAGTCTTGGTCCCGGTCTCACACTGAAAGGGGCAAAATTCGACCACAATCTCCCATGGCATGGCATAGAGAAGACCGCGCATTGCTCTCGTTGCTGTCTGGACTTGGTGAGCGTCGCGAGTCTGGTATTGACTGTGGTAGTAAGGCGAGACACCCTCAAAATCAGCCCACACCTGAAATATCGTCTCCCTAAAGCAATCATATCCCTCGTCGCTATAGTATCAGGGTGGAGGTGTCTCAAAGTCCTTTGGTCGTCGCTCCGTGGAGAGGGTGACTTCAGGCTCAGGAGATGGTGGACGGGGTATAGGGAGACCACCTGTGACAGAAACGCTACTGGAAGTGAACGCCGTTGAACGACGTGTTTGATTGTGACGGCAAGAAGGTGGTGGAGTGAGAGGTTGTGACCCCAGACGTAGCTCACAAATGTGCTCCTCAAGGACACAAATCTCGAACTCGCGTGTGTCATCCTCTATCTCCTCCTCATCTCAGGCGTCAACCTCTGATGAGGGGTGTTGAGTCCACGGCGTTGTGTACGGTATAGACTGATGAACAGATGGTACAAGTCCAGTAGATCCTCCAGGTGGCTGCTGTGAGGCTCCCAAAGGACCCCGTAGTACCTCAATAATCTCCTGCAATTCGTCGCTCTGCCGCTGCTACTGCTACTACCGGCATATCTCATCCTATGTCCAACGAAGCTCGTCGATCGCGAGTGACTACGACCATGGGCTCATGATGCCTGAAGAGGAGGAAGAAGAGGGGTCTCTGAGGCCTTTGCCTTTGTCACGTAGTGGCGCCATCGAAATGCTTAGTATGGGGCCGAACGTCAAAGATGCTCTGAACAAGAAACCAACAGCATTCCTTGAGGAGTTGAAATTTCAAGAAAAATGATGTTTTGAACCAAAATTGTTGACGTCAGCAGAGCCAATAGTGATGTCAGCATTTTTTACGCCTATGGCGTATTTTACCTTGGCTTTTCTTTTGTTGGAAGTCATGCGGACTCCTCGGTGGGGGTGACCGCATCACTCCCTGCCTTGCGCAGCCCTGTGCAGCCCTAAGCTTGCTTATGCAGCTGTGCACAACACTACGCAACCTTCCATAGCCTTGTGCAGCCCTACGCAGTGCTGCGTAGCGTCTACAAAGCAGCACGGAGCAGTGGTACGCAATAGTGCTGCACAACAACACTGCTTGCTGCTCCTATTGTGCCGCCGCCAATGCTGTTGCACTGCTACTACTGCTTTTGCCGCCGCTGTTCCGCTACTGTTGCTGGCCGCGGCTACCTACGCCGCGGTTGCTCGAAGCTGCTGCCGCCGCTGCGCGCTGCCACTACTTGCAGCCACTACCGCGAGCTGCTGTGACCTGATTTTGCCTTTTTCTTTGTGTGTAGAGATGGGCAGCCAGACACGGCTGCTGCTGTCACGTGGTGCTACTGCTGCTGCTCAGCGTGGCTACTGAAGCTAGAAACTGCTGTAGCTCACTCGGTGTGGTGGGAATTTTGTGGTGATGTTGCTGCTCCAAACGGCGGGAACCAGTCCCAGGATACTGCGGTGGCATAGATTCTCACTGCTCTTGCCGGTGCAGTATCACTATGATGCAGCTCAGCGAGAGAGGTCTCGGTGCTCTGATACCAAGAGAAACTGCTAGGAAGCTTCCTAACCTTGGCGACACTGTCTAGTTACCATAGTGACTCGCATATATTCTCCCTTTTTTAAAAAGGAATTAAAAGATAGCTGTATTCTCCTATTTTGCCTCCCTTTTCAATTTTTTGGTGCACCGTTTATGCCTAAACACCAGCGATTTGAGAAAAGTTGAATTCGTCCACCGTTTCGAATCCACATGTGTTTCTTGACACATTATCTCGGTCCAGAGCTCGAGGTCCGCACTTTGGGCGTCTTTCGGCAAGCGAGGTCAATTGTCAGATGTTTTCATCACATATGACAGTGGACCTTCGAGACCGAAGGCTGTTTCTAGAGATGTCCCTCTCCAGACTTTCAATGCGAACTCGCCCATACAGAAAATAATTCATTATGGTGCGCATGGGAGAGGGAAAACAATTATTTAGACGACAATAGGCAAGTGTGATGCCATCGAACGGGGCAAGCTCCATCTCTAGTTGCGCAGAGTGTAGCGCAAACAAGGAACAAGACTTGGTCACAAGGAATCAAGGTGTTGCCGTTTGGCCAGGCCGCTCACACAAGGTTATCGTCATGGGGCCCGAAAGCCACCCAAGAATCGAACCCAACCCCAAAACGAATGAGCTCCACGTGTGCGAAACCGCGTTCCATGGAACTCCGGTGTTGGCTTTCACGCATCTCTAATTGAATTATATGCGTCCTCCCGGCTTGCGTACATCAGCGTGCAGATGACTGATGGCGAGACGCGACGCTGCTGGAATGTCGTCAGGTGGAGCTGACGTATGCTGAGGCCTACACACATTTTGCTGGAGCCTCCTCCCTCCAACGTGCTCAGCTCCATCGGCAAAATTCCTCGGCAGTTGTTTTGTCGCCAGTCACCGTCACTGCATATGCTCTTTGCATGTGTCCTGTGCTGGGTCTGACTGCGCTGTTGCATCTGCAGCGCCACGTTCTGCTTAGGGTCCAAGTTTCATATCATTCGTGCACCGGGGAATAGAGTAGACGCCGCCTTGGCTTAGGCGGCTATAACTCATTGCTGCTGTTTTCCTAGGTTATTATGACAGCACGACTGCGTTCACAGTGTGTGTTTTGTAGTCAGGTCCAGTTTTCAGGCAAAACGGACGATGCCCGGGTTTTGGGCTGTCGGTCGTCTGGCAAGGCTCATAAAAGAAAACTCTGCCTGCCAGAAAGGGCAGTTTGCTGTCAGGACCCTCATTAGTCCTACGGCTTGATAAGGCGGCCCATTTCTCTAGTTTGCCAACTATGGGGTCTTGATGGTCAATCTCACCAACCGTGGAGCCCGGTCGGCCAATCTGAGGAACGACGGGGCCCTTCGGTTCCATTGCGCTTGTCAAAATCGCAATCCGGCCGATCGCACTTGACAAGAATGCAGAGGCGGAAGTCACCACCAAAAAACCAAAAGGAGTTTGTACGTTAAACGAAATTGTTCAAACTATAGTCTACGCAATACATATAAAAAAACCATTCAGTGTGAGACGACTAGATAATCTAGGGCCAAGCAAGAGTGACCGAAACCACAAACCAACTCCTAACTACGGGACGTCATCTACCGGCACAAGAACTGGTGACCTCGAATCGTGAGGCTCGCCGGCGGGCTCTCGCGTTGATCGCCACCCAAACACGGGCTCCGACGGTGATGGGCCCACCAATGCAAGTCCTCACGTTGGGTCCAAAGTTAGACCCAGGCCCCCAGGTCAATCTGTCCTTGCAAAAAAATAGGTTGTTTTTCTGATTGGCTTAGAAACTGAGTAACAAGTTCTACAGAGCTGGGGGGGGCTAGAACTTGGAGGGGTCTCACTTCCTAATCAGTCATTTCCAGTTTTCAGTTGTTGTCCGGCGCTAACTCTGGCGCACGTGTTTCTGAGTAACAACACCAGAGCTCTCAGACTTGGACTCTGGTACAACATAAGGTAAGACTGAGGGGGAAGCTTAAGGAACGAGCGTGGGTTCCCGCACACTGCATCAACGCTGCTACCCCAACCTACCGCGTTAGGTTCTCAATCTTGGTATCAGAGCCACAGCGCAGCAGAAGTAGCAGAACATCGGTGAACATGTCCAGTCAATGCGGGTGGTCCCCAAAAATCGCCCGTGCAGGGGAAATGCTGCTGGGTTTCTTCCGGTAGCGTTGACCCGCAAAGTGGCATCTTGAAAACGCTCCCAACGTGGGGGAAATGCTCCCAAAATCTTTTCGACAACACTGCCTCCAAGGTGGTGGTAGCGGTGGTGGACTTGCAACCAGCTTGATCGACCGATGCTTGAGTGGCACTGACGCACTTGGCGATAATACTTCCAGGAAAGTGACATTTGCTGTTGCCAGCGCTACAGCTGCAACAGCAGCACGTAGCAAGAAGCATGCAACAAGCAGCACGTAGCTAGGAAGGAGGAGCTGTTGTAGCAATCAGCAGGTGCTCTAGCAAGAAACAACAGCAGCAGAAGCAGCAGGCAGTAGCCGTAGCTGGGAGCAGCAACGAGCAGCGAGCAGCAATGAGCAGTGAGCAGCAAGCGGTTGCAACAGTAGTGGGCAGCAACAGCAGTAGTAACAAGCAGCGAGCAGCAGCAAGCACCGAGTAGCGAGTAGCAACAGTAGTAGCCGCCAGCAACTGCAACAGCAGCAGCAATAGTGAGCACTAGCAGCCGGCAGCGCGCAGTAGTAGCCAGCAATGAGCAACAACAGCAGTAACTGCGCGTACTAGTAGCAGGCAGCAGCAGTAGCGACAGCGGCCAGCAACAGTAGCAGCAGTAGCGGCTACGGCAGCAGCCTGCAACTGTAGCAGCAGGGAGTAATGAGCACGAACAAGAAAAAAAGGAGGAAAAAAAAGAAGAAAAATCGTGGAACCCCTGTAGACCCCGCAGCCAAGGGCTGAGGGTAGCACACCCACCCTCGCTGTTGGTGCTGCAGTAGTAGCACCTACCAAAAAAGCAGTAGCGTGTAGCAGCGCTGCTGTAGCAGCGGCAGCCACAGCAGCTGCTGCCACAGCCACAACAAGTGCAGCAACACCAGCAACACGCAGTTGCAGCAGCAGCAACAGCAGTAATTGCTGCTGCAGTAGCCACTACAACAGAAGCAACTGCAGCTACATTCGCTACACCAGCAATAGTAGCAGCAACAACAGTAGTTGCAGCCGCAACAGTAGTAGCAACAGCACCAGCCGCTGTAATAGAAGCAATAGTTGCAGCAGCAACATCAGTCATTGCAGCAGCCACTACAGAAGTTGCAGCAACGGCAACATCAACAACAGCAACAACAGTAGTCGCATCAATAGAAGCAACAGTCGTAGTAGTAGCAGCAACAGCCGTAGCTGTAGCAGTAGTAGTAGCAACTACAACAATAGCAGTAGCAGTAGTGGCAACACAAGCGCACGGTAGCACTGTAGCATCAGCAGCAGTGACAATAGCATGAGTAGCTGTAGTGACATCAACCGCTAGCGTTGACACCACCGTTGAAATCTCTGCTGATGTCACTGCTAATGTCATTACTGACGTCAGTAGTAGCAGCAGCAGCAACAACAACAGCTGCAAAAACATAGTAACCAACGGAAAAGTGGTTGTAGCAGCTGCGCGACAACCACGGCTGACATCAGCCACTCTCGGCTCACGTCACTACTAACGTCCTTGTTGACGTTAGCCGCACTGCTAACATCACCGCCGACGTAAAACATGAAGTCCCTGCTGACGTCACCAACAAGTTCAACACAACAAAGGAAAACAGAAAAAACCCAGAGGGAACCATGGCTGAACGTGAGAAGGGGTCCTCCTCTATGAGAGGACCCATTGGTCCTCCCTTTCGCCAGCAATTGCACTAGCTACAATAGTAGCAACAACAACAATTGCCACCGCTACACCGGAAACAATAGCATGACCAGTTGCAACAGTAATAGGAGCAGCAGCTGCAACAGCCACAACAGGTACCGCTGTAGTAGCAGTAGCAGCAGCCGCTGTAATAGCCATTGCAGCAGCAACAACAGCAATAGGCACAGTAGCAGCAGCAATAGTAGCGGCACCAACAACAACAACAACAGTAGCAGCAGTAGTAGTAGCAGCCAATGCAATAATAGTAGCAGCACCAACAACAACAACAACAACAACAACAACAACAACAACAACAACAACAACAACAACAACAACAACAACAACAACAACAACAACAACAACAACAACTACAACAACAACAACAGTAGCAACCACAGCAATACCAACACCGTGTAGGATCTGTTGTCGCCCTTGTTGGTTCGATAGATTCCCTAGCTGCCATACGCTAGCAGCTCGCAACGTTGACACAGGAGCTATCGGCACTACAGCCGCCGGCACAGCTGGTGCAACAGCAGCCGTTGTAGAAGCAACAGCAATAGCATCAGCAGTCACCACCATTCCTTCCACCCGGGTATGCTAGTCCCTCCATTTTGCCTGCTACACAGTATCTGGCGCAACAGCATACCCAACGCCAAAGGCAGATTGTGTCCTCAGTCCCAGGCCCCGCTCTGGGTGCTAGCCGCAGGCCAAAGGACTTTGAAACCCCGCCTTTGCCGCTTTAGGCTGGTGAGTAGTTCCAGAGCTGGGAGCTCAGCTTCCGTATCTGGATGCAGGGTGAGGGTCTGTGGCCATACTACGTCTTGCCCTACGACTCCACCTAGGCCAACCAGGTGTATGATGCTAGTCGCATTGTACGTGCCCTCGTCCCCGTCGCCCCTCCAGCTTTACGTCTTGCTCTCGAGCCCTTCCTCGGGGACTTCTCTATTGGCGGCCTCCCCGACCCCACTGCGGCGTGGCATATCCTCAGTCACCCTCATCGCATTTCCAACGAGGTAGAGACGAGCCGCCTGCTTTGCGAGTTCAACTCCCTCCATATGAAGGAGACCAAGATGGTCACCTCCTAATGGCAGTGGGCAGAGGACATCCTTCGTCGCCCAGGAGATGCTGCACCACTCCCTCTGTCCGTGCTCCTTACCATCAAGCACGGCGCAACCAACGTAATTGCCGACGTCTTTGTACATTACACCCAGGACGTTCTCCCTGTGATGGCTGCCCAAGGTACCCTCATGCCCTGGGCATATGAGCTCTTTCTCCGCATCAACAAGGGTTTTCAGGAGTCTTGCATCGAGTGCACATAGGCCTCTCCTGCCGTCGCCTCGGTGGCTGTCGCAACACTCATAGCAGTTGCGTCCTCCGGCGCCTCATCATCCGGCAAGAAGAAACGTAGGGGCAAGATGCGCAAGGGCCCACACCATAAGGCGAGTGGATCCAATGGCGGCAGCTTCTTCTGCCACAACTATGGCTAGCCAGGACATGGGTGGTACAAGTGTCTGCTCCCGACAGACGAGGCGCGCGTCATCGCCATTATGCGTCACCAGCGTGAGAGCCGCATCGCCACCGCTCTATGAATTTCATTGCTCTTGCTATGTCTCCGCCACCCTCTCCCTTTCACCCACTGACAGCTCAGCCACATCATCATCCGTACCCGTCGGCGCCCGCTCTTACTGTTGGAGTGATGCTCCTCACCATAGCAGGAGTAACTCTAAAAAGGAACACCAAAAAGACAAGCCTTAGTGGCTTACTGGTTTATGGTGTCCACCTCTACATGCAGGGGCACGGGTTCAAGTCCCACAAAATCAATTTCTGCCCTGCCTCAAGGGAGGTGAAAAATAGATGCCAGGAAGCTAGCTCAAACTCTAGAATTCCTCCTTGAGTTTTTAGAAGGCCAGGTGAGGGTCCAGGAAGGTGGCACACCCTCTAGAAGGAGGGACTTGTCCTACAGGGCATCTAGAGGTGTCTTGGTCTTTTGGATACCTTCCCTCCTACTAGAAGCAAGCTGAGGAATCTAGGAAGGGGAAGAATCTTCTAGAGGAAGGAAGGGATGCCTTCCTACGTGGGAAAAGGACAGCCTACCAAGGGCCACTCTAGAAGCCATAGAATCTTCTAGGAAGCTCCAAATTTGGCATGCTTTGGTGTTCTAGAAAGCTTAGATCAGTGGCTATAAAATGCCAATGCTTTTGAGCCTCGATGAAGAGTTCATTCCCAGTCAATTCAGGCCAAAACTATTGCCTCACTCTCTGACCAGTTTTCCGCCATCCTTGGAACCAGTTGCCTCCATAGTTTCAGTCTCTCCAAAAACAGTCGGTGGTGTGAACCAGCCACTGCTAGGGACCCTCCATGGTACACACTCACCCTCAGGCAAACAAAGGGTTATGGGCCCACGCCTCTAAGGGGTTCCAAACCAACTTGAGTTCACGCTTCAACAGCAAGATATGGCAACCAGCAAGCAAGAGAGCAGCCGTACTGTCCTTAAGTTTGATGGGACAGGCTTTTCCTTGTGGAGGTGGCAGTTTGAGGTCTTCCTCGACGACAAGGGACTACTTGAACTCGTAAAGGGTGATGAGACTGCTCCGTCGGAAACTGCAATGGCTGAGGTGAAGGAGGCACATAAGAAGCGCAACAAAAAGGTGTTGGCGCTTCTTGTGTTCGCGTTATGTCCGCCACAACTTGGGCACATCAAAGGATGCACCCTGGCCGCAGAAGCATGGTCAAAACTCTGCTCTATCTACCAGTCAAGCAACCTTGCCAATCAGCTCTTCATATTCAAACGGCTCGTCACCCTCCGAGCCAATGAAGGTGACAACATCATGGAGATCATGCAACAGATTGAGCTACTCGCAGCGGAGTGCGTGGCCACTGGTTGGGAGGTTGACTCTCAGCTGCAAGCTATGATCCTCCTTCTGGCCTTGCCGGACAGTTGGAGTCCCATGATCACAGTCCTTGGTAGGTGGCCTTCCAACGAGCTGAAGTACCCGAAGGTTGCTAAGTACGTGCGCAACAAGTGGATGCGACGTGGTGGTCGAGAGAGTGCAACGGCATCAAGTTCAGCTTACACGGTTCATCCTCAAAGTGGAGGCCGAGGCGACAAGTGGAAGGGTGCCAAACAGGGCACTAAGAAGGGTGACAAGAAGGGGAAGTGCTTCAACTATGGCAAGGAGGGCCACTATGCCCGCAACTGCCCCAAGAAGAAGCCAGACCGGTCGTAGCGGGGCGGGAAGAAAGACGAGCAGGCCCTTATGGCGTACAACTCCACAAACTTGAAGGATCCGGGAGTTGCCATCATTGACTCCGGATCAGGCCGCCACACGCAATGCAACAGGGCGGCATTTGTCACCTACGGCGCCTCGGAGAGACGCATGACGGTGGCCAACGACAAAACAAAGGTGGCCGCCTGTGAGGGTAATGTCCGCATTGAGTCCATTGTGGATGGCAAATCTGTCACGAGCACAATCCACAACGTGCTCCACATGCCCAACTTTGGGGCAAACTTGCTCTCTGTGAGCCGCCTTACCGACAAGGGACTTGAGGTGCTCTTCACAAAGAAGGAGGCCGTCACCCGCAAGGAGGGTAAAGGCGAGGTTATTGCGCGTGCCAAGAGAGAGGATGACTTGTACACGCTACGCGCAAAGATCCTCGGTAGCCGGGCGGGCTCGAACGCCGCCAATCTTGCAACGAAGGATGAAGGAGACCTGGACCTGTGGCACTGCCGACTTTGCCGTATTTCTCCATCGACGGTGAAAGAGATGGTAAAGAGTGAGGTGGTACGGGGTCTCCGAATCAGTAGCCTTGATGGAACCAAGGAGACCGTGTGTGAGCCATGCGCTATCGGCAAATCAACGCGACAACCGTTTGTGGAAAAGGGGACGCGCGCATGAACAAAGTTGGCAGTGGTACACACAGATGTGCGTGGACCAATTGAGAGCTCCATCGGCGGAGCTCACTACATCCTCACCTTCATCGACGACCACAGCCGCAAACTATACCTCTACCTCATGAAGCGGAAGAGCGAAGTCTTTGCATGCATGCAAGTGTTTGTTGCACATGTGGAGCGGCAGATAGAGTTGAAGGTGAAGGCGTTCCGGAGCGACGACGGCAGTGAATATGCGTGCTGCCTTGGGTGGATGAAGAGCAAGGGGATTGAGTGGCAGAAAACAACTCCACACTCCCCGCAGCAGAATGGCGTCACACAGAGAGCAAATTGCACAATCCTTAACATGGTGCGATCCATGTTGAGCGACGCCGGCCTTCAACAACGGTATTGGGCGGAGGCGGCACGGACAGAGGCATACATAATGAACCTTACACCAACCAAGCCGTTGAAGGAGAAGGAGAGTAAGGCGTGGAAGACGCCATAAGAGGTGTGGAGCAGGAGGAAGCCGACAATGGGTTACCTCCACACGTTTGGTTGCATTGTACATGTGGTGGTGCAAGCACGTGAAGGGCGGAGCAAGCTGGATCCACGATCCCGCCGGTGTGTTTTCCTTGGGTACAAGAGCGGAAGCAAGGCGTACCGACTCTTTGACCCACAGAGGCAGCAGATTGTGCAGAGTCGTGATGTCACGTTCGACGAGAAAAGCCGTTGGATGGACAAGGAGGCAGGTCTTTCCAAGAGGGTGGAGTGGCTGCCACTCCTTGAGGGGGAGACATCGGAGGACGTGAATGAGGGTGACGTCCTCGCATCATCACCAACCGGAGAGCGTCGCCTAAGGGATGGGCGAGCGGTAGACTTTATTCCGGCCAGTTTGGATGAGGAATCCGAAGTAGCGGAGATGGACGTGAAGGCGGGGAGTCGACCGATGTCTCCAAGGTCTCCAAGAGAGGGGGAGCAGGTGCTTGGAGAGGATGGCGCCGAAAGGGGATAGCAACAATAACAACCGCCTCAACAGCCCCGCACGAGCAGCCGTGTGCGAAGAAGGACAAAGAGGTACGATGCCGACAAGGACATTTGGACTGGGTTCGCACAAGTCTTCTTCACGCAAGAGGAGCCTGAGGGAGGCACTACAAGGATGGGGCTGAGTGGGAGGGAGCAATAAAGTATAAGCTCGACTCCCATGAGGAGAAAGGCTCTTCTGTTGCAGGTTGAGCATGGATGACTGCCATGGGTGATGCGCAAGGGGGAGATTATTGGAGTGATGCTCCTCACCATGGCAAGAGTGACTCTAAAAAGGAACACCAAAAAGACAAGCCTTAGTGGCTTATTGGTTTATGGTGTCCACCTCTACAGGCAGGGGCCCGGGTTCAAGTCCCAAAAGATCAATTTCTGCCCTGTCTCAAGGGAGGTGAAAAATAGATGCCAGGAAGCTAGCTCAAAATCTAGAATTCCTCCTTGAGTTTCTAGAAGGTCAGGTGAGGGTCCAGGAAGGTGGCATACCCTCTAGAAGGGGTGACTTGTCCTACAAGGCATCTAGAGGTGTCTTGGTCTTCTGGATACCTTCCCTCCTAGAAGCAAGCTGAGGAATCTAGGAAGGGGAAAAAGCTTCTAGAGGAAGGAAGGGATGCCTTCCTAGGTGGGAAAAGGACAGTCTACCAAGTGCCACTCTAGAAGCCATAGAGTCTGCTAGGAAGCTCCAAATTTGGCATGCTTTGGTGTTCTAGAAAGCTTGGATCAGTGGCTATAAAACACCACTGCTTGTGAGCCTTGATGAAGAGTTCATTCCCAGTCAATTCAGGCCAAAACTATTGCCTCAATCTCTGACCAGTTTTCTGCCATCCTTGGAACCAGTTGCCTCCACAGTTTCAGTCTCTCCAAAAACAGTTGGTGGTGTGAACCAGCCACTACTAGGGACCCTCTAGGGTGCACACTCACCCTCAGGCAAAAACTTACGTCACTGGGGCCTCCCTCCTCCCCCAACTCCGGTGCCGTCACGTCGCAGTCGGTCTACTCTGTCGAGCCGTCCACCCGAAAGCGTAAGTTGGAGCAGTTCATTGCACTCCAGCTTGGAATGTCCCGCCCTCCTCCCCAGGGAAATACGAGTTACGTTGTCGCTGGTCACCCTGCCCTGCCATGCATGAGAGAGTCTGAGGTGCGGTCGTACCCTATCCCTTCGTCCGCTCCGTTCACTGTCATGCCCTCCCCAGCTGCTCCTCTTCGCAATAATGTTGCCTGGCTAGATGACTGGCTGTCCCGGTTTGCACCCCAGTCCACTGAGTTCGTGTCCCTTGCCCACTGCCATGTGACCATAAGCGACCTGGCGACACCAGTACAGGACCCTGCCGAGACTTGGATCATCGACTCCGGGGCCATACATCACTTGAGGGCCCCACAT
>SZWC01020801.1:10097-43547 GCA_023375785.1 Penium margaritaceum
CGACGGGGCCGACGGGGCCGAGGGGGCCGACGAGGCCGACGGGCCCCCTCCGAAGGGCCCCTCGGTTTGGCTCGGCGGGGCCCTTGGAGGGCCCCCCTGAGAAGGGGAGGAAGGGAGGGGGGCGCGAACGGGGCCGACACGCCCCCTCAGAGCCCCCCCCCCTCAGAGGAGGGCGGCGAGGCCCTCCTCGCAGCGGCAGCAGCAGCTGTAGCGGCGGGTGCAGCTGTTGCGGTTGTTGCTGCTGCTGCTGCTTCTGTTGCTGCTGCTGCTTCTGCTACTGTTGCTGCTCTGCGCGGCAGCTGCTGCTGCTGCCTGCTGCTGCCCCTGCGGCTGTTGCTGCTGCTTGCTGATGCCGACGCTGCTGTTTGCTGCTTTCGCCGCTACTGCTGCTGCCGCGCACTACTACTGCTGCCGTCGCTGCTACACGCTGCTACTACTGCCGTCGCTGCTGCAGTGGCTGCTGCTACTGCTGCAGCTGCTTTCGCCGCTGCTGTTGCTGTTGCACGCTGCTACTGCTGCTGCTGCTGTGGCGGCTGATGCGCTGCTGCAGCTGCTTTCGCTGCTGCTGCTCCTGCTGCACGTTGCTGCTGCTGCCGTTGCTGCTGCTGCTGCCGCCGCTCCTGTGGCTGCTGCTGCTGTTGCTTTTGCTGTTGCCGCCGCAGTCCTAGTGCTGCTATGCGCAGCTCACCGCCCTTGAGGCGTTCGTATGCAGTCGCTTCGCGTTCCCTCACGCTGCTCCCGGCATGGCGCCACTGGCGCGTTCTCTTTACGTTCCGCCCACTGCTGCTGCTTCTGCTGCTCACACGCCCCCCCTCTGCTCTGATGCCAAATTGGAAATAATTTTTAGGGCATGCAGGCCCATGCAAAACGAACATGAGCTCTGTGTGTGAGTGCGACGCAAGATGGCAAGAATTTGGCTAAGTCTGGAACGCTGAATATAAAGAACAAGGAGAGTTTACAAATGAGCCCCTAGCCGGCTTATATAGGGGCGCCGGCAGCTAACCGCACTGGGCCCCGTCACCCCTGTTGAACCCAAATGAGTCAACAGGGAGAAGACACTGCATACACCACGTGAGCAACAAAGGTGGTCTCCTCGAGGCACCGGAACAGCTCTCCGAGTGCCCGGGTCTCGACCACCAAGAAAATATGAGCAGTGCCAAAAAATCTCGGAATCAAGGTCCAGACATCACAGACGGCTTTCCGAACATCGGAAGCCCCACAACAGCCATCGGGTCTCCTCGTCGCACCGGTACAGTCAACCGGGTGCGCGGGTCTCAACCCACCGAGAAAACTCTCCCACCTCCTGACAAGCCCACATGGCTGCCGGAACGGAACGACCGCGTCTCGCCGGCGCTGTCATAGGTGCTGGAGAAGTCTCGGTGCAGTCCGGAGGCCCGTCGTGTCGTCACGCCCTCCTCTGCCATATACCCCGAATGTGGGTATATCGGTAAACTAGCAGTGTCGGTCGTGATGGGTGGAAGCCACACAAACCAACAACTGGCACCAGCTTGCAGCAGTAGCGGCAGTCGCAGGCAACGGCAGCGAGCATCGGCAGCAACATCCGACAGTAGCTGCATGCAGCAGCAGCAGCAGTCTGAAGCAGCAGCTCGCAGCAGCAGCAGTAGCAGCGCGTTGCAGCAGCCCGCAACAGCAGTCTACAACAGTAGCTAGCGGTAGCTGAAGCACGCAGCAGTTGCAGCAGCTTGCAGCAGCAGCATCGGGCTGCAACTGCCGCAGCAACGAGTCGCAGCAGTAGCCAGCTGCAGCAGTAGCAGGAGCGAGCTGGTGCTGGCAGCAGCCAGCCGCGGCTGCTGCTGTTTGCAGCTCGCAGCAAGTGAGCAGCGAGTAGCAGCCCGCTGCTGCCAGCGAGTAGCAACTCACTGCTTCCTGCGAGTAGCAGCCCGCTGCTCGTAGTAGACAGCGGGCTGCTGCCCGCTATGACAGGAAAAAAAACAAACAAAACAAAATCCCCATCCCGCAGCCCGTAGCAGCAGCCCGCTGCTGCAGCCTGCAACAGCAGCAAGCAGCAGCTGCAGCACACAGCAGCTGCAGCAGGGCGCAGCAGTAGCAGCAAGCTACAACAGCTTCAGCAGCCGCGGCAGCTCGTAGCAACAGCAGCTACAGTTGCAACTGCAGCCACAGCAACCACAGCAATAGCAGCAACGGCAGCCGCAGCAGCAGCAACAGCAGCAGCAACAGCAGCAATAGCAGCCGCAGTAGCAGCAGCAGCAGCAGAAGCAGCAGCAGCCGCAGTAGCATCAGCAGCAGCAGTAGCAGCAGCAGCAGTAGCAACAGTAGTAGCAGCAGCAGCAGCAACAACAGTAGCAGCTGAAGCGTCTGTAGCAGCAGCAACAACAACAACAGCGGCGGCCCCAACAACCGCCGCTGCTGACGTCAGCATCCCGCTGCTGACATCACTACTGATGTCATCAACAAAAAAAAACAAAAGAGGGGAAAAACCAAGGGGAGAAAGGGAAAGGGGAAGGCAACCCAAGGGGCGGGTAGAACTCCTACCACCCCTGCTGATTTCAGCAAAGACAAAAAAAAACCAAGGGACACCGAACCATGGCCGGTAGTCCGGGTGAGGAGGGGTCCTCCTCTATTGGGGGGACCCCTACCCCTCCTTTCTTGCAGCGCCTGCAGCAGCAGCAGCAGCAATAGCAGTAGCAGCAGCAGCAGCAGCAGCCGCAGCAGCAGCAGCAGCAGCTGCAACATCAGCAGCAGCAACAGTAACAGCAGCAGCAGCAGCCGCAGCAGCCGCAGCAGCAACAGCCGCACCAGCAACAGAAGTAGCAGCAGCAGTAGCAACAACAGCAGCAGCAGCAGCAGCAACAGCAGCAGCCCACCGGTGTCGTCGGCGGCAATCCTGACCCCCTCGCTGCTCTTCAGCAATAGCTCGCCGCCTTGACGCAGCAGCTTGCAGCGCTACAGCCGGTAGCCGCCCAGACTGCCACCAGTGTGCTACCGTCGTTCGTCCCTCCAGGGCACGCCAACCCAGCTGTGTCTGCTGGCACGTACTACCTGGCACAGCAGCAGACTCAGCGCTAGCGGCAGACAGTGACTTCCGTCCTTGGCCCCACTCTGGGTGCCGGCCGCAGGTAGAAGGACTTTGAGACGCCGCCGCCGCCGCTTCAGGCCGGCGAGCAGTTCCGGAGCTGGGAGCTCAGCTTCCGGATCTGGGCACAGGGTGAGGGTCTGTGGACTTACTACACCTTCCCTTACGACTCCACCCAGGCCGACCAGTTGTATGACGCTGGTCGCGCCGTCCGTGCTCTTGTCCCAGTCGCCCCTCCATCTTCCAGCCTGGCCTTAGAGCCTTTTCTCGGCGACGTCACTGCTGGCGACATCCAAGACCCTGCAGCCGCATGGCACGTCCTCACCAGGCCCCATCGCGTGTCCAGCGACGCTGAGATCAGCCGTCTGCTCCGGGAGTTCAACTCCCTGCACATGGGGGAGACCGAGACGGTCACTGCCTACCGGCAGCGGGCGGAGGACATTCTTCATCGACTTGGCACATCTGCTCCGCCCCCTCTGTCCGCGCTTCTCACCATCAAGCGCGGCGCCACTAGCGAGTACGCGGACGTCTTCGTACACTACCCCCAGGACGTCCTCTCCACCATGGCGGCCCAGGACACCCTCATGCCCTGGGCATACGAGCTCTTTCTCCGCATTGAGGAAGCTCGCCAGGAGTCCCAGCTCCATCGCACGGAGGCGCTTACATCCCCTGTCGTCGCCTCCCCTGCCATCGCCTCCCCTGCCGTTGCCTCCGTGGCCGTCGCCTCTCCCGCCGCAGCTACCTCATCGTCGTCGGGGAAGAAGAAGAAGAGCCGGAACAAGAAAGGCAAGGGTCCGCCGTAGCAGCAGCAGCAGCAGTCGTCGACCGGATCCAGCGGTGGTGGCTCGGTCTGCCACACCTGTGGTCAGCCCGGGCACGGGTGGTACACGTGCCCTCTCCCGACGGATGAGGCGCGCGTCATCGCCACCATGCATCGCCAGCAGGAGCGCCGCCTCGCCTCTGCCGCCGTCGCTGCTGCTGGCCCTTACACTTCAACAATCCAGCAGCTCTGCCACTCCGACAGCACCGCCTGTCTCGCAGACTCCCGTGGCACAGCAGTTCTACCCATAGCCGTCGGCGCCTCCGCTCCCTTCACCGGCGCAGTCCTCCTACTACCCGTGCTCCGGAGCCGTCACACCGCACTCCGTCTACACCCCTACCCTATCCTCCCGTGATCGTCAGCTGGAGCAATTCATCGCGCTCCAACTTGGCCTGCCTCGCCCTCCTCCCCAGGGAAGTGCGAGTTGCGTCACCTCCTACCCTCCCGTCCAGCCCTGCATGACTGAGACTGAACTGTGGTCGTGTCCCGTCTCCTCGTCTGTCTTGTTTTCTCCCGTGGTCTCCTCCACCCCCCTCCTTGATGACATTGCGTGGCTTGACGATTGGCAGTCTCGTTTCGCGCCTCCTTCCGCGTTCGCGTCCCTCGCTTGCTGCCATGTGACCGTTAGCGATCTCGCAACTCCTGTCCAGGACCCTGCTGAGACCTGGATCATTGAATCCGGGGCCACGCATCACATGACGGCCTCTCGTGAGGCCTTCAGTATGCTCGGTCCTGTAGGCAATGTCTCCGGTGTCCGGACGGGTTCCGAACAGGTGTTGCCTGCCCGTGGTGTTGGCGTCGTTCGTTTCCGTGGTCCTGCCGGTGACGTCTTTCTGACCGATGTCCTCTTCGTCCTTGGTCTCGAGCTCAGCCTCCTGTCTGTGACTGCCCTTGACCGCATGAGCATGGACGTTGTGCACTCGCGTGGTGTTGGCACTGTTTCGTTGCGTCCGTCTGGTCTTGTCGTCCTGCACGCCACCGCCAGTAGCAACCTGTGGCATGTTCCTCGCCTCTCCTCTTCTCCTCCCGTCTCCTCCCCGTCGGCCGCCACAGGCCATGTGTTTGTCACCAATACGCTTTCTCCTCAGCACACCCACCTCTTGCACCGCCGCCTTTGCCACGTCCACTCTGCCGCCGTAGACAGCATGCTTCGCACCCAGCCGGCCAAGGGCCTTGACCCGGAGACTTTCCCTCTCCCGTGCCCCACCGAGTGCATTGACTGCGCTCAGGGGAAGATGCACCGGTCCACGTACCCCTTTTCCTCCTCCCGTGCATCCACCCCTCTTGACCTTGTCCACTCGGACGTCATAGGTCCTCTCCCCACCGAGTCCGTCGGCGAGCGTGGCCGCTATGTCCTCACCCTTACGGACGACTATTCTCGCTACCGCTGGGTCTTCTGCCTTCGGCAGAAGAGCGATGTCGCCCGCGCCATTCAGGACTGGCTTGTCCTTGCGGAGCGCGAGTGTGGCCGCTCTCTTCGCCGATTTCGCTCCGATCGCGGTGGAGAGTACATGGGTGAGGCCACGACCTTTCTCGCCTCCCGCGGGATCCACCATGAGACATCTGCGCCATACACGCCTGCCCAGAACGGCGTATCCGAGCGGTGGAACCGCACCATGGCCGATGCCGTCCGCACCATGCGGGTCGAGTCCGGTCTCTCCGATGACTTCTACTTTGAAGCCATGGCCTACATGACCTGGGTTTGGAACCGGATCCCCCACGGTCCCCTTCCCCGCCAGTCCACGCCATACCAGCAGTGTTGCGGTCGGCGTGCTGACCTCCGCCCGGCTCGCGTCTGGGGCTTCGTGGCCATCGTGTGGCTGCCCGTCCCACAGCAGGGCGGCCAGCTCGCCCCCCGCGGACGCCCTTGCACCTTTCTCGGTGTGTCCCGTCAGTCCAAGGCCTGGCGCTTCTGGGACCCATCCCGACACTGTATCGTCGAGTCCCGCGATGCCCTCTTCTTCGAGGATCTGTTTCCCCGCGACCTCATCCGCTCCGGCGCGTCCGTGTACCTCCCGTCGCGTGGAGGAGTGGTGAGTCCGTCCTCCGTCCTGTCGCTTCCTGGTGACACATCACTCCGTCCCTCTGAGCCGGTAGCCCCTGTCGCGTCCTCTGGCCCTCCCGGGCCAGCTACTCCCGTCGCGTCCGCTGGCCCCTCGGGGCCAGCAGCGCCTGTCGTGTCCGCTGGCCCCTCCTGGCCAACAGCCCCAGTTGCGTCCCCTGGCCCCTTCGGGCCAGCAGCGCCTGTCGTGTCTGCTGGCCCCTCCGGGCCGGCAGTCCCAGTCGCGTCCGCTGGCCTCTCCGGGCCAGCAGCGCCTGTTGTGTCCGCTGGCCCCTCCGGGCCGGTAGCCCCAGTCGCCTCCGATGGCCCCTCCCGGCTGACAGCCCCAGTCGCGTCCGCTGGCCCCTCCGGACCATCTGCCCCAGTCGCGTCTACTGACTCCTCCGGGCCAGTAGCCCCGTCCGCCTCCGTTGGCTCGTCAGACCCAGCACCATCTCCTGCCCGACCGCGCTACACACGTGGCCCAGGCGGCAGCCTCTGATCTTGGCCGACAGTGAGCGCGCAGGCCGTCGCACCGCGTCCCGTGGCACCTCGACCCCCTGTTGCTCCACGTGTCTCCTCCACTCCCACGGTCGTGAGTGGGGACCCTGGCACGAAGGCTCTCGGCCTGATCACTTCGGCCGTCATCGCAGACCTTCACCCGAGCTCTGCACTGGACTACGCCATGCTTCATCACGAGCATCGGCATGCTGTCGTGGCTACACTCGCCCGCATCCCACCTGGAGCTCGCGATGCACACGCCCTCTCAGTCCGGTCCACAGCACGCCCGGAGGACCCAGCCACCCTGCGCGAGGCTCGAGCCTCTCCTGAGGCCACACATTGGGATGCTGCCTGCGCCGAGGAGATCGATGCTATCCGGCAGCACCACGTATATGACCTCGTCGACCTCCCTCCAGGTCGGAAGGCCATTGGTGCCAAGTGGGTCTTTCGACGCAAGTGGAAGCCTGACGGGTCCTTGGACAAGTACAAGGCCCGCCTCACAGCAAAGGGGTTTGCTCAGGTCCCTGGGATCGATTACGACCAGATCTTCGCCCCAGTCGGTCGGTTCACCACTAGCCGTGCACTCTTCAGCCTGGTTTCCCAGCATGGGTGGGAGCTGCATCAGATGGACGTGAGCAACGCGTTCCTACATGGCTCACTGGAGGGTGAGGAGCTCTACATGGTGCAGCCCCCAGGCTTCGATGACGGCACTGGGAGAGTTTGGCGGCTGTGGAAGGCCCTCTATGGCCTGAAACAATCACCTCGGTGCTGGAACCAGGAGATCAGCAGCACGCTTCTCCGTGGCGGCCTCCAGCGCAGCACCGCTGACCCCGCCCTGTTCATCAGCCCGCGAGGTCAGACCTTCGCCGCAGTTCTGGTCTANCCCCAGTCGGTCGGTTCTCCACTAGCCGGGCGCTCTTCAGCCAGGTTGCCTAGCATGGGTGGGAGTTGCATCAGATGGACGTGAGCAACACATTCCTCCATGGCTCACTGGAGGGTGAGGAGCTCTACATGGTGCAGCCCCCAGGCTTCGATGACGGCACTGGGAGAGTTTGGCGGCTGTGGAAGGCCCTCTATGGCCTGAAACAATCACCTCGGTGCTGGAACCAGGAGATCAGCAGCACGCTTCTCCGTGGCGGCCTCCAGCGCAGCACCGCTGACCCCGCCCTGTTCATCAGCCCGCGAGGTCAGACCTTCGCCGTAGTTCTGGTCTACGTCGATGATCTCCTCATTGCGTCGCCAGACACTGCTGCCATCCAGCGTGTCAAGGACTTGCTGCACGCCACCTACCAGATGAAGGATCTCGGGTCTGCCCGAGTCTTCCTGGGCATGGAGCTCGAGCATGATCGCTCACAGGGCATCTTGCACGTCCACCAGGCTCCCTATGTGCAGACCCTGTGTACTCGCTTCACCGAGGACCTGCCCCTCGTGCCTAGCGCATCTTCATCCATGTCACCCGATGGCCAGGTGAAGCTGAAAAGTCCTGACCTAGCTGTTTTGTGGGGGAGCCAGTTGATGTGACCACGTACTTGCGTGTCATCGGGTCACTGATGTTCCTGGCGACGACGACGCGTCCAGACATCGCGTTTGCCTTCAACCTCCTGGCCCAGTTCTCTTAGGAGCCGCGTCACCTCCACTTCGAGGCCGCGATCCGAGTGCTGCGCTATGTTGTCTCGACCCCTCGGTGAGGTCTCATCTTCCGCCGTCAGCCGTCCGTCGTCGCAGTCGGCTACACCGACAGTGACTGGGCCGGCAGTCCAGACGGTAAGAGTCACACATGCTGGATCTTTTTGGTCGGCGGCACAGCTGTGTCCTGGCGCAGTGGCAAGCAGGGGTGCATTGCACGCAGCACTGCTGAGGCTGAGTACGTGGCCCTTGGCTCAGGTGCGTGTGAGAGTGTGTGGTTGCGTCGTCTGTTGTCCGAGTTGCGTCAGTTTGTCGCATCCATCACCTTGCATTGTCACAATGAGAGTGCCATGGCCATCGCCGACAATGATGGCGTGCATCACACACGCACAAAGCACATCAATGTTGAGTATCACTATGTGCGTTCGTTGTTGCATGACGGCAGCGTCAGCATCGTGTGGGTTGAGACAGCACGGCAGCTGGCCGACTTCCTGACCAAGGCACTGAAGCGGGACTCGTTCAAGAAGGCTGTGAGTTCAGTCGGCGTGCGTCCGTGAGTTGCCCCCTTTGTCTCTGCCTGCGTCTCTGCATGCCCTGGGGGAGTCTGGATGTTGACCGTGTCCCTGTCCGCCCATGTGCACTACGCCTGTGAGTCATGGGGGAGTGTTGGTTTTTGCACATCTCTCATTGTGCTCTGTTGTGTCCTCCCGGCTTGTGTACATCGGTGTGCAGATGACTGANCCCGAGTTCTCCGCAATGGCAAGGGCACTCTAGTTGTCGCAACGAAGCAGAATGGCGGGTACTGACTAACCCGGCTCAAGGAACAGGCGTTGCAGCCACACTGCCTCAGCAACCATTGTACCAAGAGCAACATACTTTGCCTCCGACGAGCTACGTTCAATGTGGCCCTGCTTTGTTGGTTTTTTTGCACATCCCTCATTCCGCTATGTTGTGTCCTCCCGGCTTGTGTACATCGGCGTGCAGATGACTGACGGCGAGACTCGACGCTGATGGAGTGTCGTCCGGTGGAGCCGACACGCGCTGAGGTCTTCTCGCAGTTCGCTGGAGCCTCCTCTCTCCGGCGACGTGCTCAGCTCCATCGGCATGCCTCCTCGGCGGTCGTGCTGCCGGCGGTCACTGCCCCCGCAGTTGCTGTCTGCATGCGTCCAGCGCGTCCCATCGCGTCTGCATCGTCATGCTCTGCCTAGGATGTTTGTTGCATGTTGCATGGCCCTGTTTGGCATCATGGACCATCGTAGGCACTGCCTGGGTTCGGGCAGCCATAACTCCTTGCTACTATTTTTCTAGCTGTTTCTGACCGCACGACTGCGTTTGCAGCGTCGGTATTATGGTATGGTCCAGTTTTCAGGCAAAATGGACGACGCCCGGGTTTTGGGCTGTCGGCTGTCTGGTAGGGCTCACCAAGAAAACCTGCCTGCCAGAAAATAGGTCTATTTCCTGATTGGCTGGTTAGCTGAGAAACAAGCTCTACAGAGCTGGGGGGGGCCTAGAAATTGGAGGGGTCTCCCATGGTTGTTCATTCTTCATTCCTAATCAGTCACTTACAGTTTTCAGCTGCTTTCTGGCGCTAACACTGGCGCACGCATTTCTGAGTAACAAACCCAGAGCTTCCAGACTTAGACTCTAGAGCGGCAGACTGAGGGGGCAGCTGACTTAAGCAACGAGCGTGGAAGCCCGCACCCTGCATCAACAACGCTCCTGCCCCAACCTGCTGCCTAGGCTTTCCTTCTAGGTGCTCTATAAATTTTCTACACTCTCTAGAGTTTTCTCAATGGACTGGCTGTAGAGCCCAATCGTCATGTTTTGCATCGTGTGTCCACCGATTGATGCCAGACCTGTCCACGTTACCAGTCGTAGCGTCCAACTCGAAATTCTACATCTCTAGGTTCATACGATGCAGCATTTGTATGACTTGGTGCAAATTTATGACAAAAAAATGTGGGTTTGGACCGGTTTTAGGACAAAGTGATACTGCCATATGCATCATCCGGTGTGCGCCACGGCAGGTAATGATGTTGAGTGCTTGTCAGTTGTTATATCTCTCGACATTACTATGCTATTGAAGCCTCAGAGACTTTGTGCGTCTCCCTAGCATGGCCCTTTGTACCTGTGTGCTTGCTAGTACATCAGCTGACTGGATAGTGTCGCTATGTCAGCAACAACAAGGCTAGGAATCTTCCAAGCATTTTCTTCTAGTATTAGAGTAGTGAGACCTGTCTCACTAAGCTGCGCCGCAGAGACATAGCACCGCCAGTGTGAGTCACTAGTGAGAGTCACCGCAACAGCTGTACAATGGGACCTGTCGTAGTAGTCTTTGGCAGAAGTCGTCCAATGTCAGAAGCAGCGTCATGACCACACGACCGCAAAAGCAGTAGCAGCAATGACAAGCTATAGCAGCCACACACAACGGCAGCTGGAGCACCGGGTAGTTATACCACCCTATCTGGTTGTGACCCGTGACACAATAAAAGGGAGACGCAACTCATGATATCAGCAGGTTACGGTGGCGGTTGCGAGCAGTAGTAGCGTACAATGGTAGAAGTAGAGAGCAACCACGGTGGCAGCAAGCAGGAGTAGCAGTAGCAGCAGTCACGGGTAGTAGCAGAAGTGCGGTAGCAATAGCTATAGGATTGCAACTACTACAGCGCTAGGAGCAATAACTGAATCAGTGGCATTTTAGTAGCGGTGGGAGATATAACAGCGTAACAGTAGCAACGGCGAGAGCAAGCAGCAGTAGCGGCAGCATGTAGCAGAATTGCTATGCAATTGCACAAAAATTAAAAATATGCATAGAATCTTTGTAGCTACACAGCTACGCAACCGCACAGAGAGGTGACAAGGTCCATCCTCATTTTTACTTTGTCACGCAGAGTCTACATGACATAAATATTACTGTTGTAAAATACATCAATGTAAAAGATACCAGCATAGAATATGCAGGCGTGAAAAATTGCTGAGGTCATCATTACCAGTGGTGATGTCAACAATTTTTAGTCATAATGTAGTCTTTTAGAGCGTCCCAAAGCCTTAAAATACGCTAATGATTTCTAACCATCACCGATGACACCGGTTCATGACAAGGGCAAAGGCCAAGGAGTCCACTCCTCTTCCTCCTCTTCGGACATCATGAGTCCATGGTCATAGTCACTCGCGATCGACAAGCTTTGTTGGACGTATGATGAGGTATGCCAGCCACAGCACCGTCAGACCCATGCACTACAAAAGATTACAGAATTATTGAGGGGGCATTGAGGAGCCTCACAGCAGACACCAAGAGGACCATCCATTTGGTATTCTACACCATTTACAATGCCACAACTTGAGTAGCCCTCATCACATGTTGACACTTGGGATGTGGAGGAAATAGAGGATGACACATGTGAAGACGCGATTTGCATCCTTAAGGAGCGCATTCATGAGCTGCGTCTGGGATCACAACCTATCATCCCGCCACCTTCTCGCCATCAGGATCTGCCACGTTGTTTGACAACATTTACTTTTGATGGCGTTTCTATCACTGGTGGCCTCCCTGTACCTCGCTCATCATCTCCCAAGCCTGAGATTGCCATCCCCATGGAGCCGCAACCAAAGAAATTTAAAACACCTCCACCCCATTATGATAGTGACGAGGGCTTCGATTGCTGGGAGACTTTGTTTCAGGTGTGGGCTGACTCTCTCAGATCGGGACCGGTATTTTCTCACCCTGATCAATGACTTCACCCGGATACGGTGGGTCTACAACCTCTGCAACAAGAGCGATGCTGCCGTAGGAGTTTGCGTGTGGCTGGTGATGGCTGAGCGCTAGTCTTGTCACACCCTTCACACAATCACTCAGGTCATGGTGGATAACTACTTTGCTGAGCACGGTGTCTTTGATAAGGTCTCCGCTCTCCTTGTACCACACAAAACAATGTGTCTAAGCATTGAAACCGCACTGCGGAGGATATGGTCAGTGCCATGTGGTCGGAGTGCAATTATCCATAGTCCATTGCATTTGAGTGCTTTTTATACATGATGTGGGTCTGGAACCGCCTGTCGCATGGTCTTTTCCGGACCATGTCACACCGTACAAACTATGGTTTGGCCATTGCGTCGATCTTCTTCTCGGTCGTGTTTGGGGGTTCCTCGCCTGTGTCTTGTACACCATTAATGTGTGCTTTGCTTGGCATATCCCGTGGTCAAAGGCTTGGCACTTTTGGGACCCCGCTTACCATTGCATTGTCGAATCTCGAGACGCTCTCTTCTTTGAGGCTCTCACCTATTACAACTTGTCTAGCATTCTGTCACTGGCTGCCAACCATGTTCTCACCTATATGGCTTCTCGGTGGATGGGGGAGTCTAGTCCTCAGATGGGTTCGTCCGGGTCTCATCACTTGCGGTCCAGTCTCTGGCTACTGACAATCGGACCATCTTGGCTATGGGTCAAGTAGTCTCATCAGTCCCCTTTGGCACACATGATCCCATGTTGGTGTCAGTTCCCTTTGGCACACATGATCCCGCACCAATGTCAGTCCCTTTTGGCACACCTGGTCTTGTGTCAGCGCTATACCCCTATGGCATACGTGATCCCATGCCAACATTATTCCCCTCTGGCACACTTGATCCTAATCCAACATTGGTTCCCTCTGGAACACCTAATCTTGTGCCAGCCTCAGTTCCCTGTGGCACACCTGATCCCGTGCTGGAGACAACATCTCCATTCACACCTACTCTTGTGCCTATACCTGATCACTCTATGTGCGATCCACTACTTGTCCATGTTTTTCCTACACTACCTTTCTTTCCCTTGGAGTCCATAGCCCCTGCGACTGTGGTCCCACACTCTTCTTTGCAGCCAGAGGTGAGCACCTAAGCATCGGGCTACTCCCGCAAGTCCAGTGGTCATATTCGACCATTGGCCTTTAGGGCTCTGCGGACTACTGACTTGGCACTTAGGTGCCCGAATCATACTATTCAGAGTGGCAAGCCTGGCACAAAGGCCATTGGCTTGAGTGTCCAGGTGAACAACATTAAGCTACAACCAGCTCGTCCTGTCGGTCACGAGTTGGTATCCTAAGAGCTTTCAATCACTTCCAATGTCACAACCGGCCTAGTGATGTTCAGGACGAGTCCAAAAACGTGTTCTTTAGCCACCCGAAGCTTCTCCCTTGATGGCTCTTGAAGGAGGCACATTGAAGGAGGAACTATTGGCTCAAGAAATAGAGTTGTGACCAACTGCTTGCGAGGATGAGCTGAGAGAAATTTGTGAGCACAGTTTCTTTGAGCTTGTCAACCTCCAGCCTAGAAGGAAGGTCGTACAGGCCAAGAGGATCTTATGCAAAAGGTGAAATGTGATGAAACACCGGAATGCTACAAGGCTTGCATGACAGCCAAGGGGTTCTCACTTGCTGAGGGTGTAGATTTCACTGACACTTTCACACTTGTTGGTGGCACGACCACTGCTCACGCTCTGTTTGGGGTTGTTGCTCACCATAACTAGGAGCTACACCAAATGGATGCGAACAACACGTTCCTCTATGGAAGTCTAGAGGGAGAAATCCACATGGTCCAGCCACCAGGGTTTGAGGTTAGTTGTGCGAGGCCAAAGCTTTCTTTCAGACTTCCAAGAGGATGAAGGACCTTGATCTTGCCGATGCATTTCTCAGGATGGAGATCATACATTGTCATCGGCGGCGGACACTCCTGCTGCATCACCCACGTTATGCCCGCGCTGTGGGAAAGCAGTTTTGCTGACCTCCTTGGTACAGTTCCTAGAGCTTCCACCACCATCACACCTGACGGGTTGGATGCCTTGATGATCCAGCACAGTTGGGGAAAACAGTGGAAGTTACCCTCTACTTATGCCTCATTGGACGTTACCCTCTAATTATGCCTCATTGGCTCTCTGATGTACTTGACCACTAGACACAACGCGACATTGCCTTCACCTTGACAGTTTCCTCAGGTGAGAGCCCTTTACGTAGCTCTGCAAGTTGTACAATACTTGGTCTCCACACGGTACCTCCGAATCTACTTCCGACGGCAGTGTTTGGTGGTAGTCAATGACTACACAGAAAGTGACTGTGCATGGAGCCCTGATGGGCAGTTTCGGACAGGCTATATGTCCTTGCTGGGTGGCACCATTGTGTCGTGGCACATTGGCATGCTGGGCTGCATCGCCCGTAACTCATCAAGGGCTAAGTTTGTTGCATTGGGATCTGGGGTTGCTGAGGCAGTGTGGCTACAATGTCTGTTTCGTGAGTTGCATTAGGTTGTGCCTTACACAACTTTGCTTTGTGACAACCGGAGTTTTTTTGCCATTGTAGAGAACGCCGGTGTGTTTCATGCATGCACAAAGCACATTTCTACTGAGCATCACTTTGTGTGTGATCTTGTGGAGCGACATGTGATCTTCGTCATTTGGGCCGGCACAGAAATGTAACATACTGAATTCCTGGCCAAGGCATCGGCACACGGAAAGGTCATGATGGTCATTGGTCCCGTCGGGCCTTGCCCCTTACCTGAGAGTGGCTGAGATTGGGGTGTGTGAGTATGGATTGATGAGTAACTTGTTGTACAATTTTTTCATTTTTAACACGTGTATGGACATGCGGACCACACCGTCATGGGGGGGTGTTGTGATATGAATCACACACATCTTTTTGTACTACTTAATGTGACCACTCGGCCGTGTCCATGCTCGTGTAGATCCCTCATGTAGACCCAGCTGGCATGGAAGCACCGAAGGGTGGTGGCTCCACCCACCAGAAGCTACTAGACAGCTGCCACAACATCCCAGGTGCTTGCTAGAGTGCTCTGTAGTTTTCATGTCATTGCTAAAGCTTTCTCAGTAGATCGATACTTGAGCCAAATCTGCATGTTTTACATTGTGTGATAATTCATTGATACCGGACTTGTGCATGTTACCATTTGTAGAGCCCAGCTCAATATTTTGCACCTCTAGGTTTAGACAGTGTAGTGTTTGGATGATTGTGCACAAAGCTATGGCCAAAACAATGGTTCTGGGCTGGTTTTAGAACAAAGTGGCACTATCGCGTGTGTCATCCGATGTGCTCCGTCGCAGGTACTCATGTTGTGTGCTTTTCAGTTGTCATTTCTCCCTCTATATTACTAAGCTATTGAAGCTTACGAGACTTTGCACGTCTTCCTAGCCTGGCCCTTGCTGTTTCTTCCACTTGCCTGATTGCTAGTGCGGCTGACTAGACTGTGTCGCCATGTGAATAACGACAAGGATAGGAATCTTCCAAGTAATTTCTTACACCCATCCCTAGTGCAACGTATGCTACCTCTGATGGCCTACAAAAAATGTGACCCTGCTTTAGCGATGCCAAGACACAGTGAAGCCGACCCGCAAGAACACGTACTCGGTCTATATCCTCCCATAAGGATCTAGACCCAGTCATTGTCTGTGTAGCCATAAAGAACACTTATTAGTGCTGATGGGAGGAAATTCCAAGGTATGGGGTGTAGACTACTTATCATACCACTTGCAAAGTCGCATGTAGGGCTCTTGCCCACGGACACTATGAGAACTATGAAAGGAGATTAACGTCAAATGCAATGTTAGTATAGGTGGTCGTGGCGAGGAACATCGGTAAGTTTGTGATGCACAGGTTCAGGGTAACGTCTCCTAGCTACACTGGATCGTCAACCTTCAGGGTGTCTTGCCCATTTGATGTGATGGAGGTGGATTCTGTGGAGATAGTGCTCAAGAAACCTGCAAAACACTCTTCTACAATCCATGCATATCATGCCTGGTGATGTAGTGTTGTCCTTTGCCTACATTTGCGAACTTTCTCCATCCTCAGGAAGACTAGAGCAGGCCCAAGTTTCTTTATCCTCTAAGAAGCCTGGAGACTTCCTTGGCCTCCTTCATGGCCTTTGAGGATGGAGAAACGATCAGGAGTTCATGTACATAGACCAGGATGTTGGTCAGTGGGCCAAGTGACTGATGTAAAAAGAGCAATGGATCAGCCTCACTTCGGACATATCCTGCTCACTACAGGTTGCCTTTAGATGCCTGGTTCCAGCATCGTAGTGAAAGATTGAGCCCATATAGCGCCTTCCGGAGGTACCCAAACTTTGTTCCATCCTCAAATTCAGGAGACTACACCATGTGGATCACCTCATCTAGCATCCCATGGAAAAATGTGTTGTGTATAGCCATTTTATGGAGCTCCCGCTGGTGTTGGACCGTATCGTCCAAGAGCCCATGGGCTATGGTTATGCGCCCAATAGGGACAAACATGTCAGTGTAGGCGACACCCTGGACCTGAAAAGAGCCCTGGGCCATCAAGAAAAACTTGTAGCAGACCAGTGAGGCATCCGACTTCACCTTCTTGCAAAGATCCACTTGGCTTGGATAGCCTCTGTCCTAGCAGCAGACGGAAGAGCTCATAGAGATCATGCTCTCTGATGGCCTTGTGCTCATCCTTGCAAGCTGTTTGCAAGAGAGCTGNACCCTCAGCCAAAAACGTCTCCTCCAATGTACGTGGATCAGGGAACAAAGAGGGAGAGGTGTGAGTGGCCAAAACACACATATTTGGTGTGGACTGGATCCCAACCAGGTTGGAAACACCATCGTAAGAAATCAAAAGTTCATGTCTGACAAGCTCATGACCGAACGCGCATGCAGGGTGCACCTCTAGGGAGGTTCCTGAACACCAAGTCCGAGGGCCTTGGCGTCAACATGTTCGCTTTGGATGCTCGGGGTCTACCGTCTGAGTGCGGAGGTAGAGGATCGCTACCTCGCAGAAGGCAATGGACGAAGGTGGCCTCCAGGCTCATCACTGAACCAGGGGCTCACCTCTGGTGTGGGAGCGGACACTGACTTGGGATACGATGTAGGTGCGGGCTCAGAGGGTGCAGGCACTCGTGAGGCAAGCGCAGATGTGAGATCAGGTTCAGGCAAGGATGCAGGTGTAAGGTCGTGTCTGGTCATGGATGTAGGCACTCGGTCAGGCGTGGATGTGGATGTAGGTGCAAGGTCAGGCGCGGGCACGGACGTAGGCACAGCATCAAGAACGAGCAGAGATGCAGGCACATGGGAAAATGTGGAAGGTGACACATGCGCAGGAAAAGCCAGAGGCACATGGTGAGAGACACCTCATGTACACATGGGTCCAAAGGTCAGAATGGCGGGATTGAGGGAATCTGGCAATGGATCAGTAGGTAGGGATACCTAGACGGGCCCATCAACCGGTTGAGGCTCCCACACCCGCCGCGAATCCATAAAGCCGGAAGAGGGGCTGGCTTTTAAAGGACACAAAAAGATCGCGGTAGGTGAGGGCCTAAAACAAGAGGGTGTAATGAGAGTGAACAATGGGGCATTAGGTAAGATCCTAGAAGCGCCAGGGTTTTGACCGCAAATCGATGCTGACAAAGGAACACATATGACCTTACGTTGAGAGCTTGCTTTCCTGTGGGTCCTCAGTGAGCCATATGTAGACAAGGAAGCCTAAGAAAATTACAAGTTGGAGATGAGTATGCTGTCTAAACACGAGCTCGTACATCTAAGCATGGACCATGTGGAATGCGGTTCAAGACCTATCTTATGTTAGTAAACCCAGAAAAGTTCAAGGACTCTAGAACATCGCACTTTACACAAATAGTGCAGGTTGCATCCTCCAGAATGTGGTTCTAGTACTAAGGCACACCATTCTGTTGGGGTGTGGAAGGGGTGGAGGACTGGTGGAAGACACCGTGCTCTGTAAAGTATGTCTCCATCACGACGTTGTATTCCCCATCATAGAGAAATGTGTAGAGAGTCTTGTGAGACTAATGATTAGCCATGAACAACCACTAACAGAAGGCCAAAGCAACATCACCCTTGTGGTGCAGGGTGTAATCTAGCGCATCCACGCACATTCATTGGTCGGCGTACGATATACTGACCGTGGCATGACAAAAATACAACAGGGACGGGACTGACAAGTTCTGAGTGGACCAACTCCAAGAGGCGTAGTGCCCATGAGATACATTAAAAGCAGGTGCAACGATACATCTTGCCTTGAGCACAAAGAAGCCGGTCAATCTTGGGTGACTTCTTGAAGGAAGTTGCATCAAGACTGAGGCCAGGCTGCGTGTGGATGACCTTGGACACTGTAACTGTGCTAACATGACAGAGGCATCTATGCAACAGATGCTTGTACTCAGGCAAGAGCACACTAATCGTAAAAGAAGAGTAACAGGAGTGCATAGAGTAGGGGAAATAAAGGAGGTATGACATTCAATATGGTATGGAGCATAAGGGCACGTGTGTTACACACATACGTGGTGGGAGAATCAGCAAGGCCCATTCTAGTGCACACACTGAAAGAGAGAAAGCTGAAATCAAGAGCAGGGAAAAAGAGCAAGTAAAAATATATAGAGGACAAGACAGACCATCAAAACGTATAGCACCGACCCCCTGGGCAGGAATAGTCTGACCTGTCCCGGTGCACATAGACCAAACAGACCCAAAAGGACTCAGGTTCAAGAAATCAGAAAGACGATAGGTCATGTGATTAGTGGCACCAGAGTTCATGGTTAAGATTCCCCACGAATCATGATATCACATCGCAAGAAAGAAGTATGTCATGGAGCATCTGACTGTGCTCACATGGTAGAGGCACTTATACAGCGGACGCTCATGCTGAGGAGAGAGCACACCAGTCACCAAAAACACGGGCAGCAGGGGCACACGGAGAAGGAGAGAAACAAGTTTTACAGTAAGAAGCACACTACACGTCATCCACAACAGAGGCATAGAGCACAACAGCATGATTTTTGCATGCGTACAAGAATAAGCAGAGTGCTCAATAGCAAGGGCCATCCTGGTTCAAGCCCGGATGGAAAGAAGGTTGAGCTCAAGAGAAGGGAGAAAGAGCATGAAAAAAATATACAGAGAGAGATGGACCATTAAAACGCACAACCCCAACCCTCTATATAGGAAGGGTCTGACCAGACCCAGTGTGCGTAGGCCGAACGGACCCGATAGGACAGACATGTACAAAATCAGGACGACAAGAGGTCATGTGATGAGTGATACCGGAGCCAACGATCTAGGTTCTACTAGGATCATGATGTTACGGTCGCTACTAAGAGGGCACGGAGCATTCTAACTATGCCGGATGCTTGGTGGAAAAACTCTTGCATCGATGGAGCATGCATGCTCATGACTATAGGCCCATCATCACCATCATCATCATCATCATCATCATCATCATCATCATCATCATCATCATCATCATCATCATCATCATCATCATCATCATCAACAACAACAACAACATCATCATCATCATCATCATCATCATTCCTAGACTCAGTTCCCTCTAATTCCTCTTGTGCTCTGCCTCCTTCCGCCTGTCTCCTGTCGCTTGTTCCACCCCTTCTCCTTCTTCTGCTGGAAAATAGTAACAAAGCCCTAGTGCTCATCCACCAAAGGAGAGGCATGAGATGGTGCTAGAGTAGGGGTAAGAGCCACCTTCATCACTGCTACGAGGATGCTGAACTGGTGTGCTTGGGCACCCTACTTGGTGGCTGTCTTCTCAAGGGAGAGACAGTGTACCCACGAGTGTAGCTCTTACCGAACAGACAAGACCTCCAGGACACTGATATTGTTATTGGTGAACATGTAACCTTAGTCAAGGTGTGCCTCCATCATGATGGTAGCAAGGGCCCAGTACTAGAATGACCCTAGCTTCCTCAACATGGTGTATAAGTGTATTGTACATCTCTAGTAGATACAAATTGGATCCAAGACAACGCCTCGGTCGCAAGAGTCTTTGTGGCGAACAACATCAGTACTAGCTCCCAGCCGCCACCCGGGTTTGCTCCATTGCCACTCCCAAGTGGTTCAAGAAAAGGCGGTACGTCCACCACCATCTCCTGTAGAGCTCCACATGCCAGGCATTGCATTGCTTGTGTTGCCTTTTCTATGTGACATGGGTCGGCCATCTAGTGTTGGCTCAAGTAATACGACCAAATATCCTCTTCATCCACCCACAACTAGAAGAAAATGTCCCAGGTACCGACTCGAACTCTTTAGGTGGACGCACTATGGGAAGCGTGACAAAAGGCACGGGGCGGAGGGACAAGCAACTAGGAAATGCCCGAGGTGGGATGCGACGGTCTACTGCTATGTCGCGAGCTCATGGGTTGTCTGACCCAATGTACCGAGGAGGGGCTCCCCGGCCAAAGTTGGCTGAGGTTCCAACAACGTAGAGATTGCTTCAGACCATACAAGGCCTTTCGGAGGCGCCAGACCCTGTCTGTGCCGTCCTCGAACCCTGGAGGCTGGACGAGATAGATGTCTTCCTCGAGATTTCCATGTAAAAATGTATTTTTCACGTTCATCTGGTGGAGCTCCCAGTCATATTGTGCCACCTGACTCAACAAGGCATTTGCCGTGGTGTACTTGCCAACAAGGACAAAGGTGGCATCAAAGTTCACACCAGGCACTTGGGAGAATCCCTTGGCTGTAAGATGGGCCTTTAACCGTTCCACTGATCCATTTGGCCTCTCTTTCCTTTGAAAAACCCAACGGGCTGATATGGCCTTACGACCAGGCGGGAGCTTCACCTCCTCATAAACTCCATGATCCTCAATAACAATAAGTTCATCGCACATAGCTTGCTCCCAGAGGGCTGCATCTGCAGTGGAGCGTGCTTGTTGCACTGTGTTCGGTTCAGGCACACATGCCATGGTGCCACTCGCAACGAGTGCGGTGGTGACTACGTGAGACTGAGGCCGAGTAGACTTGGCTGCCACAATGGCATGATGGAACTCATCAGTGATGAGGGAATATCCAAGTGCGGTGTTAAAGTTGTACCACAACCGTCTCCAAACCAAGTGCGTCAAGAGAAAAGACAAGAGTCGGCTGTGTGGGGTTAACAACACCACCGTGAACTGGACGGACTGACTGCACGGGTTCAGAGTGGCTAGCCGAGACTGTACGACTGGCACACGGGGCATAGTGAGGTGCAGATTACAACGGCCTCAGAAAACCACCTAGCGCACAAACAAATGGCGACGAGATGGAAGGGTGTGACTGGATCCGCTGTCGATGGAACCACAACCTGTGACGCAGGCGACGACGCAACAAGAGATGACAAAGATGCGGCATGAGATGCCATAGGCGTTGACATGTGTGCAATAGGCGAGGACGTAGGCGATAACGTAGGTGCAACTGGAGAGGATGCAAGCAAAGACACAGACGTGACAGGTGAGGGTGCAAGTGAGGACACAGACGTAACAGGAGAGGACACAAGAGATGATGCAGACGTAACAGGCGATGACATAGGTAACAACGTAAACGCGATAGGAGATGATGCAGGCGGTGGCATCAATGCAGGGTATAGAGTGCAGCCATGACCGAAGGACACTCCATAGACACTACCTCACCCTGGATGAGAGAAGGGCGCAAGAGATGGGACAAAGATCGATGTCGCGAGAGAATATGCTTTAAAAAAAGAGAGTGTTGTAAGACTCGACAACCTGAGTACGCTCAGGATCCCAAAAGCGCCATGCTTTGGACTGAGAGAAGATGCCAAAGAAAGGACACAGACGACCTCGAGGAGGCAGCTTTCCATCACGTTGGTCCTCAGGGAGCCAAAAACTAGCGATGCTACCCCTGACACAAGCGAGGCGAAGGTCGGCACGACAACCGTACCAACGCTCGAAAGGTGTGACATGACAAGGCAGAGGACCGTAGGGAACACGGTTCCAAATTCACGCCATATAAGACATGGCCTCAAGGCAAAAAGTGAAGGGAGGCCAAACTCAACAAGAAGGGTGTGAACACCGTCAGCAAGAATGTGGTTCCAGCGTTCTGGCACTCCATCCTGTTGTGGTGTGTATGGAGCAGAGAGCTCTAGATGCACCCCTTAAGACTGGAGGAAGCGGGCCATAGGATCCATGAACTCCCCACCACAATCGGAGCAAAATGCTAACAGCTTACGCTGGCAAGCATGCTTAGCCTGGACAAGCCAAGACTCGATTGTGGGTCGGACATCAATTTTTTGGCAAAGGGCAAAGAACCAACAAAGACGTGAGAAGTCATCCGTGAAACACAAGATGTACCGACCGAAACCTCCCAGAAATTCATGAGGGAGAGGGTCCATGACATCGGCATGGACAAGGGCAAGGGGTTGCATCATGCGAGAATTAGACAAAGGAAAAGATAGGTGATGCGGCTTGCCTTGTGCGTAATCAAGGCAGTCAGTAGTGCAAGGCAGGCTGATGACGCAAGAGGCTATAGATGGCGACAGTATGCACGTGACACAAGTGGCAATGGAGCAAACATATGTGCGTAGGGGAAAGCAATGGAGCAACATGCACATGCGCTGTGGTAGTCACGGCGAGCAACGGTGCAAGTAAGGGCACTCGATACAATTTGTCAGAATGTAGANCACAAGATGTACCGACCGAAACCTCCCAGAAATTCATGAGGGAGAGGGTCCATGACATCGGCATGGACAAGGGCAAGGGGTTGCATCATGCGAGAATTAGACAAAGGAAAAGATAGGTGATGCGGCTTGCCTTGTGCGTAATCAAGGCAGTCAGTAGTGCAAGGCAGGCTGATGACGCAAGAGGCTATAGATGGCGACAGTATGCACGTGACACAAGTGGCAATGGAGCAAACATATGTGCGTAGGGGAAAGCAATGGAGCAACATGCACATGCGCTGTGGTAGTCACGGCGAGCAACGGTGCAAGTAAGGGCACTCGATACAATTTGTCAGAATGCAGAACGCGAAGGACAGGATGGCTAGGTGATTGCAGTGACAAAGTGCCGACGCCACGAGACGAAACAAAGTCAATTCCCTGATCATCCAAGGTAGTGACAGCTTACCTTAAGCGCAGAGAAAAAGAGAACATTAGACAAGAAGACATCACCCGATGGACCAACAAAACGAACAACACCAACATCCTAAACTGGCAGCATCTGGCCAAAGCCTGTGCGGACGAAGCGTACGTCACCGACAGGCCCCAACGTGACAAATGCAGTACGAGACAATTTCATGTGATGAGAGGCTCGAGAATCGATGATCCAGAAGCCACTTGACACACGAGACGGAGTGGACACATGACACTGCACGACATTGCAAACAAGTGCAGGAGAGTGCTCTGCACGATGAGAACTTCCTGCAAGAAGATGCGGCATGGTGAGCGACTGCCAATGCTCAATCCACTCCACATGCGACTCAGTCCCACCACTCGACGCATCTCGAAGGGCTCCATCTTTTGAACAATGGTGAACCCCAGAATCGACAGCCAAACTCAAACTGGAGGAATAGCCAGAGGCTGAGGAAGGGAAGAGAATATGGATGCTGGAGCGGCCGGACCATGCCGTACCTCGTGAACTGATTGAGTCAGTGGAGGAGAGAAAGATGGAGGTGCTGGCTGGAGCCATGAAGGAGTGTAGGATGGAGAAGGCGGCCCATCAAGGGTAGGGTAGTACGCGGGTGGAAGCCAGTGCCACCCCGGATGGGGTATCGCCACTGTCGAGGACGTCGGCGCGGGCATCGGAACCGGCAAAGACATGACTTTGGTGGTCTCCCACCACACGGGATTAGACACCCACGTGTGAGGGTCTCGACCAAGGAGGATGGGGGTGAAAAAGAGATGCAGTCTCCCGAGGCAACAGGACAAATCCCCAAATGCCCGGGTCTCGACCACGTGCAGGTAAGGATGAGAGGAAAGAAAAATAGAAGGGAGAGAAAAATAAAATGGAAAGAACGGAAAAACATAGGCCACCAACAAAGTCGGCTGTGTGGGCCAGTCCGGGTTCACTCGGGGTGTGCGAGGTGTGACAAGACTCACTGCCTCTCCCCACCAGTTATTTTTTAGGATAAATTGGCACAATAATCCTGTTTCTGGCTCTGTCCTCATGCGAGGTGATGTGCCGCTGGAAGGTCACTGAATTTTGAGCCTATATGCTTCCTGACCCATCGGAAGCTCAAACCTGATTGCGATGTTGGAGGTTATAAGCCGACCTGAGCGGCTGGACGGTCCTTGTGACGCCTGGGCGATTCTGGCCGTCCACATTTTGCAAATTTCGCAACTGTTTGTTTATGGTTTCTTGGTGGAGCTCGAACGAAGAATTCGACCATAAAGGCACTGTTTGATTATGCATTTTCGATGGTCATCTGCCGGGTTTCGCATGCTTTAAACATAATGCATATTGTTCTGGTTGCAGGGAAACATTGCCCCTCGAAATCTCGCCGTTTGGGCGGCCTACGAGGTAAGACTTTTACGTCAGGTCGGAGCTTGGCGCTGACACAATTTTCTGGCGGATTAATCCTTCGGTCATCGCTGACCGTCACATCTTTTATGGGTAACAAATTAGAGTAGGCGCTCGCCATGACCTGATGTCTTCTTCGTCGCGGAATATAGTGGCGACTGGTCAGGTCATCGCCTCGGACAAGTTTGCCCTTTTTTATGGTAGGGAATGTGCACTCAACCCTGGCTAGAGAGAAAAAGAAAAGGTTGTGAGAACGTCGAGCGGTGAGCCCATCAATTGAAGAGCTCATCAATTGATGAGCTTGTCAACCAAGGCCGTCAACAAGTGGGCTCACGAAGCTGCAGGATAGCTTCCCGTTGGCTGACGAGTTGGGCCGGCAATGTTGAGCACTGGTGCTGTGCCCGTTGCTACTACTGCAGTTGCTGTTGCTATTGTACTGCTACGACTGCTGCCACAGCTGCTACTAGAGTTGCAGTTGTGAATGCGGCTGCTACTGCTGTTGCTTCTGTTGCAGTTGCTACCGTTGGTATGGCTAATGCAGTTGCAGCGATTGCTACTGTAGCTGCTGCTCCAGTTGCTGCTGCTCCAGTTGCTGCTGTTGCAAATACGGCAGTTGTTGTCGTTGTTCCAGTTGCTTTTTCTGCAACAGTTGCTGTTGTAGCTGCAGTTATACTTGTTGCTATGAGTGTGGCTACTAGTACTGCTGCTGCTACTGCTGCTATTGATGTTGTTGCTGCTGCTACTGCTCCTGCTGCAGCTGCTCCTACTATTGCAGCTGCTACTACTACTGTAGTTACTACTGCTACTGGTGCGGCTAATGCTGGAGCTGCTCTCACTACTGCACGAAGGTGCAATGTAGCCAGGGGTTTGGCGGCGCTGTCGCAGCTGTTGTTGTTGTAGTCGTCGAGTGTCACAGCATACCAGCAAGCCATGGCGACAACTCCAAAGGTCACCGTGACTGACACAACAACAATGACTGGTGCCTACGGGTCATGACTGTTGGTGTGAAAGTCACGGTGACCTTTGAAATTGTCGGAACGGCTCGCCGGCATACCAGGACACTTGACGGCTACTTTGAGAGCATCAGCAGCAGCCGGCGCACCCTCACGTGCTCTCCAAGGTGTTTTCAGTGATCACCTCCCGGGGTCCATTTTCTCAGTGGCACGATCCTTGCTCGTTCATGATCTAGTTGCTTGGAGTTTCTGTTTCTGCACCTGGCGCTCCTTTTGGTTTGTCATTCGGAAAAACGAAGAGCCGGTATTCCTTTCGGGTTCCCTTTTGCTGATGTTTTAGAGCTAGCAACCGGGTTAGCCTATTTTCTGACCGGTTAGTCAGACTTGCGCGCCTATTTGCATGCGCGTAGGTGAGACTAGACACATACACTTGGCTGTTGCTTCTTATCTTAACTTCTATGTTTTCAACTGTATCTTCATAGTCTATGCACCTCTTGAAGCATGGTTCATTCCGTTGTGTTATGTGCAATGTACCCTCTCAGATTGAACGATGCTTTGGGGGCTTCTTCATTCCCTCACTGAGCGCACAACAAGGCCAGAGGTCACTACGTGTCAGTGACTCATAAAAAAACGCGTCAAATTCCTCCATCGCCACTGCCTCCGCCCTGGCGCCGCTTGCTTGTTCAACACGTGTGAGGTTTTGGGGCCCCTACTCGGGGCAGTTTCAAATGACGGTTGTGTTGGTTTGTGTGGCTTCCACCCGTCACGACCGACACTGCTAGTTTACCGATATACCCATATCCGGGATATATGGTGGAGGAGGGCGTGACAACACGACAGGCCTTCGGGGTGTCTCGATACTTCTCCAGCACGTACGACAGCGCCGGCGAGACGCGGTCGATGCGTTCCGATAGCCCTGTGGGCTTGTCGGGAGCTAGGAGAGTTTTCTCGGTGGGTTGAGACCCGCGCACCCGGTGGACTATACCGGTGCGACGAGGAGACCCGGTGGCTGTTGTGGGGCTTCCGATGTTCGGAAAGCCGTCTGTGATGTCTGGACGTTGATTCCGAGATTTGTTTGGCACTGCTCATATTTTCTCGGTGGTCGNTGGATGTGTTGGTTTTTGTGGCTTCCACCCGTCACGACCGACACTGCTAGTTTACCGATATACCCATATCCGGGATATATGGTGGAGGAGAGCGTGACGACACGACAGGCCTTCGGGGTGTCTCGATACTTTTCCAGCACGTACGACAGCGCCGGCGAGACGCGGTCGATGCGTTCCGGTAGCCCTGTGGGCTTGTCGGGAGCTAGGAGAGTTTTCTCGGTGGGTTGAGACCCGCGCACCCGGTGGACTATACCGGTGCGACGAGGAGACCCGATGGCTGTTGTGGGGCTTCGGATGTTCGGAAAGACGTCTGTGATGTCTGGACGTTGATTCCGAGATTTGTTTGGCACTGCTCATATTTTCTCGGTGGTCGGGACCCGGGCACTCGGAGAGCTGTTCCGATGCCTCGAGGAGACCACCTTTGTTGCTGTCATCGTGTATGTAAGCCCGCTAGGGGCTCATTTGTAAACTCTCCTTGTTCTTTGTATTTCAGCATTCCAGACATAGCCAAATTCTTGCCGTCTTACATCGCACTCACACACAGAGCTCATGTTCGTTTTTGCATGGGCCTGCATGCCCTAAAATTATTTCCAATTTGGTATCAGAGCACAGGGGGGCGTGTGAGCAGCAGAAGCAGCAGTAGTGGGGAGAACGCAAAGAGAACGTGCCACGAGGCGCCACGCCGGCAGCAGCGTGAGGGAGCGCGAAACGTCTGCAAGTCAACGCCACAGGGACGGTGAGCCGCGAAAAGTAGCAACAGCGACTACGGCGGCAACAGCAAAAGCAAGAGCAGTAGCAGCCACTGCAGCAGCGGCGGCAGCAGCAGCAGCGTGCAGCAGCGTCGGCAGTAGTAGCAGCAGCATATAGCAGCAGCACCAGCAGCTACTGCAGCAGCGGCGGTAGCAGCAGCAGCATGCAGCAGCGATGGCAGCAGCAGCAACGTGAAATAGCAGCAGCCGTGGCGGCAGTAGCAAGTAGCAGTAGCAGCTGCTGTGCAGAGCAGCAGCAGCAGCATATAGCAGCAACAGCAGCAGATACTGTAGCAGCGGTGGCAGCAGAAGCAGCGTGCAGCAGCAGCAGTCGCGGCGGCAGCAGCAAGCAGCAGCAGCAGCTGCTGCGCAGAGCAGCAGCAGCAGCAGAATCAGCAGCAACAGCAGAAGCAGCAGCAGCAACAGCAACCGCAGCAGCTGCACCTGCCGCTGCAGCTGCTGCTGCCGCTGCGAGGAGGGCCTCGCAGCCCTCCTCTGATCGGAGGGGCCCTCTGAGGGGGCCCCGTTCGCACCCCCCCTCCCTTCCTCCCCTTCTTAGGGGGGCCCTCGGAGGGCCCTGCCGAGCCCCTCCGAAGGTCCCTTCGGAGGGGGCCCGTCGGCCTCGTGGGCCCCCTCGGCCCCGTCGGCCCCGTCGGCCAACCGACGGAGGGGCCGGGTCAGAGGGGCAGACAGGACCCCCCCCTCTTGCTCCCTCCTCCCCCCCACACCCACTCGCTCACTCGCTCGCTCGCTGAGCGAGCGAGCACGGGAGGGAGGGTCGGACAAGCTGGACACCCCCCCCTCCCCCCTTATTTTCTCCCATAGCCCACCTTAGGGGCGATCGAGAAAAGGGGGGGGCGAGTGACAAAAATATATGAAAAGGGGTACGCCTTAAAGCGAGTGAAAAAAAGGAGAGAAAAAGAAACAAAAAAAAGGCGAGGGCTTAAGGCGAGCAGAGGGGAGAACTAGAAGAAAAAAAGGGTTGGAGGTTGAGGGCACAAAAAAAAGGGGGGGTGGCCGTGGGCCAAGAGAAAAAAAAGGATAATCTTCCAACTACCACCGCCGCAGTAGCAGCAGCTTTCATAGCTGCAATAGCAGAATCAGGCTGTGGCTTGTCGACGACTACTTAGTGCGGCGGCCACGCGAGAGCTTGCACTTTCGCCTTCACAGCCGACAACGGACTGTCGTCAGCAGCGATCTCCGCTTCAAGACGCGTCCTGGACTGGCGTCTTCCTGGGGCCCGTGGACTATTGCGCGCACTTCACCCTGTAGGATCGACGGCAGATTTGAGTCTTGCCTTCTCCGAGGGCTGGGTCGTCTACCGCTTGGAGTAGCAGCCACACCTGTAGCCGCCACCCCTTCTAGTCTTGGAGCAGTCTTCGCTCTATTAGTGGCAGCAGCATCAGTGGCCGCAGTTAGTCAGACTGCAGTCTCCGGGCGCGCTGTGGTAGTGCAGCTCGTCCGTCTGGTCACGTTTGCTGACCCGGACGCCGTGACCTCCAGGAGTGACTGTACCTACTGGCCTCGTTCTCTCCCGTGGCTTGGTGTTTACCACCGGGAGTAGGTGCGCTCGGTACCTATCCATCGTCCAGCGCACGAGATGAGTGCGCGGACATCTGAGCAGGCGCCTTGCGCGTTCGCCTGTTACTACTGTGGTGATGGACGTCATGGTTGGCGTCGCTGTTGGACGCGCCCTCCCGGCTGGCATCCACCTTGGCTACAGCCTCGTCCGAGCCTGCGTCCTCCACAGCATACGGATCTACCGGCGTTGGTAGATCCCCTAGCTGGACCTCTGGCGAGCATATTCGCCGAGATCCACGGCCTCCGGCAGACGGTGCAGCGGCTTTGTGACCTCATCGTCACTGAGCGTACTTCTGCTACTCGTTTGTCGACGGCCTCTTCGATCACATCTCCTCCATCCTCTCCTCCTTCCTCTTCGGATGGTGTACCTTCAGCTCCACCTACCAGCGAGTCCAAGGCTGCCACCATCTTGTCGATCCTTCACTCTGCGACCACGACGCCATCTCGCGATGACATGCCTTCATGCAGTCATTCGAGTCGAGTGACTCTGCGACGTCGGCGTCAGCGCTGCGCACGGCGTGCTCGCGCCGGTGTTGATACATCCTCCACCTCCTCGGCCTCCGTTGCTGTACCTGTCGAGGGGGAGTGTGGTCACCGCGCATTGCGTGATGTGACAGTAGCAACAGGATCCGCACTCGCACCGGGCCGTGCTGCCCGAGCGTCAGCTCAGGCAGACTCAGATTATACGGTGACAGCACATGGCGTGGAGTCTGACCCCGACATGGCGTTCATGGTGGAGAGTTGTCTTTCATCGTCCAGGTTGGATCCAGATCTTCCACAATAGCAGGTGACATCAGGAGGAGCGCAGGCATGGCATCCTTGGACGGTGCCACTCGTGGCTCCGACCGGTAGAGGCCCAGGGGTGGCACAGGAGTCTCGTACGGATCGAGATGCATCTACCATACTTTTGGGGGAGAGTGTGCAGCAGACTCACACCAGTCCGGCGGATGTTGGGGTACTTGGGACGTACATGTCATTGAGGTCGACATCTACACTGGGGCAGCAATCGGTTATTCAGCAGCAGCAGGTTGCATCAGGAGGAGTGCAGGTCCCGCGTGCCTTGGCGGTGCCACTTGCGACTCCGACCGGTAGCGGCCTGGCGGTGGCACAGGAGTCCCGCGCGGATCGGGATACCCCACACGGATCTCCGGGGGCGTTGGCGCACGAGATTCACACCAGTACGACAGCAGCCGCAGTGCATGAGCAGAGTCGGCCGGTTGGTCTTTTGGAGGTTGAGGCATTCTTGAGAGCAGCAGTTCTGAGAGGTGTCATTGGGACACGTGCTGCAGCAGACCCAGCAGGAGTCATCGTGTCATCTGCGCTACCTGAGCACCAGCTTCAGCGTCAGGAGTCTCCCATGTTCCCTGAGTCTAAGTCCCGTGCACAGGACGGAGCACCGACACACATGACAGAGTCAGATGGTGGTCTTCACTCCATTATTGAGCAGGTGACAGCGACCACCCTTTCCGGCGAGAGAGTGCGTGAGCGCCAGCTGCGCTTGTTGGTCGCCTTGACGGACATTGTTGAGCCGGAGTCCTGTACACCTGTGTCCATTACGGCGGTAGTCGAGGATACCAGAGCAGATCCATACATGCAGATGGAGTCACTTCGTCAGCAGGAGCTGAGTTCTGCCCCCTCGGTTTCACCTGTTTGTGACCCTACCGATCACATCGACGCCGAGAGTGGCAGTACCTACACGGACGACGTTTCCACATGCTGTACGGACTCTGACGACTCCTCCTCCTCTCTCGGCATGCGACCGCTCACTCCTCGCATGACAGACACGAGCTGTGATGTGGATGCGACACCTGCAGCTGCATCCGATATTCTAGCGTCTCAGCACATTGCGAGCTTGGTTGACCCCCAGGAGGATGCAGCAGCACCAGTTCCATCGTCTTCAGCAGCAGAGATGCAGATGGCAATGTACTCACGAGTTGTGCAGTCTGCATGTGCAACATCCAGTGAGGCAGAGTTTATTCTGTACCAGGTCGACATGGGCCACCTCGACATGTCCGAGACAGATTATGCTGATCTGTAGGACCGTGTAGTCGTGCTACAGTGGGAGATGATGGCAGCGCGTGAGCAATTCTCAGAGGAGGGCAGCATCACAGCTACCGGCAGGAGCCTTCCGCCAGCAGCATCTGGCACACCTATACCCGGGGAGGATCTTGTACGAGCTCCGAGTATGACGTCCGTTGGAGACACTGTCATAGGAGAGGTGAGCGTGCCTTCGGCTTCCGCCATCCTGGCTCCTGTCGACCCCATCATCGCTCCTCCTTCTTCTGCTGCCGTCACACACCTTCATCCACCCGACTCACCTGCCCCATCGTCATCTTCATCCATGAGTGGTGATCCGGTTCGTCGCTCCAGCTCTCCTCTTCTGGCAGTACACCCTTGTGTCTTAGGGTGTGCTATCCCGTATCGGAGGCCAGCTCCGCCGCTTCATCCACGCACGCGTGCTGCTCGCCCATTCCCGTTCCTCCGGCGTACACAGATGCATCGCGGCAGTGCGGAGGCAAGAGAGACTGTGAGTTGGGACCCTTGGCAGTCACGCGAGGACTGGTATACTCCAGGTGATGCAGATTCACGTGAGGAGTCGTAGCCGGAGACACCACTTCGTCTTCGAGGGAGGGAGTCGACTCGCAGGTGACAGGGGGAGCTATCTCTACATGGTGGATACACAAAATGACTCATCGCCCAGGATCTGTTCAGCTACGACATGAGTATCTCCATCAAGGACATCGATGCCAGGTTCATCTGCCCAGGGGGAGTGTTGTGTGGACCTCGACCTGATGCGACGTCCTGGGAGATGCATGGCGAGGTCCATGCTATGTTGTGAGCATCTATAGCATCCCGCATGTGGCTCATGCTACGTACCTGCACAGCTGCATGTAGATGATAGCACACTGTTGGTCGAGACCCGGACACTTGGTACGTTCTACCAGTGTCACAAGGAGACCATGTGATCGTGTGTCTTGGTGTGTGGCTATACTGTGTGTGGCATGTGCATGCGAGCTGTTGGTCGAGACCCGGAAGCGTGGTGTGTTGCACCCGTGTTACGAGGAGATCCTCCCATGATCTTGTGTTTGGATGATGATACTATTGTGTTGGATTGCTCGTAGCGGTCGAGACCCGGGCCCTGGTACCGCCAGTGTCACGAGGAGACCATCTTGTCCTCTGACATGTGTATGTGCATTACAATGGTTTGTGTGCGTGTGCATGACTCCTCTCATGGTCGAGACCCAGACACTTGGTGGGCTGTGCCAGTGTCCAGGGAGACCCTAGATGGATGGCAGATGAGTGTGTGTGTCTCTGTGTTGACTCATGCATGTTATGGCTTGCCATACATTGTTGTTCCATGCCTTCGTTCATTCGTTCTGGCGTGGACGGCTATGTCAGCCAGGGGGAGTGTTGGTTTGTGTGGCTTCCACCCGTCACGACCGACACTGCTAGTTTACCGATATACCCACATCCGGGATATATGGTGGACGAGAGCGTGACGACACGACAGGCCTTCGGGGTGTCTCGATACTTCTCTAGCACGTACGACAGTGCCGGCGAGACGCGGTCAATGCGTTCCGGTAGCCCTGTGGGCTTGTCGGGAGCTAGGAGAGTTTTCTCGGTGGGTTGAGACCCGCGCACCCGGTGGACTATACCGGTGCGACGAGGAGACCCGGTGGCTGTTGTGGGGCTTCCGATGTTCGGAAAGCCGTCTGTGATGTCTGGACGTTGATTCCGAGAGTTGTTTGGCACTGCTCATATTTTCTCGGTGGTCGGGACCCGGGCACTCGGAGAGCTGTTCCGGTGCCTCGAGGAGACCACCTTTGTTGCTGTCATCTTGTATGCAGTGTGTTCTCCCTGTTGGCTTATTTGGGTTCAGCAGGGGTGACGGGGCCCGGTGCGGTTAGCTGCCGGCGCCTCTATATAAGCCCGCTAGGGGCTCATTTGTAAACTCTCCTTGTTCTTTATATTCAACGTTCCAGACTTAGCCAAATTCTTGCCGTCTTGCATCGCACTCACACACAGAGCTCATGTTCATTTTTGCATGGGCCTGCATGCCCTACAATTATTTCCAATTGGTTGCACCCCCTGTGACGCACATGAAGAGACATTTGCTGTGATGCATACGAAGAGACCGTGACACACAATTTGTAGCCCAGGGTCATGTGCACCTCTTAAAAAGTGATACCACAAATCTCCACTGTGATACCTTCCAGACCAAGAAGCCATGGAGTCAAATGGAAATGTTGACTTCGAGCAAAGCCGGGATATGAATGTCCACTGGCAGGGGAGGTTGACATCCCCTTGCATTCTCTTCTTCTCCTCAATTCTCCAGAATGTTGAGTTAGGAGGAGTCGAATGCTGAACCACAAAGAGAGAGATCCATGTTCGGTCATAGATTTAATGATATAGTACAAATATCTTCGAAAGTAAGCGTAAGCAATACCTAGGGGAAGAGAGCACAAAACACAAAGGTTCCTACAATGCAATGCTTGCTGCAAGCAAACGAGAGTCATGTCATCGGCCCAAGCAGGCAAGGGAGTAACCACAGCGGCAAAATCTGTCCAACTATTCCCCCTCCTGCCTCTTATTCGCACTATTTGTCTAAGTCTGGACCTTCCCACTCTTTCGTCATCACGCCACTTACACATCGGTTCTTACCCTTTCAAAATTGCGAGCTCCTTCGCTCCAGGATTGATGTGTCTGAAGAGTCGGTATGAGAGCAATGTGCCCTGAAAAATCTTCAGCACCCTGACGCCTCCGGAATTC
>SZWC01020802.1:28780-48236 GCA_023375785.1 Penium margaritaceum
ACAAGGACGGGGGGGGGGTGGTGGCCAGAGGCCGCAAGCAGCACAGCGGAGTCCACAGTCCACAGTCCACAGTCCAGAGTCTAGAGTCTAGAGCTAGGGGCTAGACCCGAAGGCCTAAGGCCCGGACACCTAGAGTCTAGACCCTAAAGCCGAAGGCCCGGACACCTAGAGCCAGGAGCCGACGGCCCGGAGAGCCGGGGAGGAGGGGTCCGCACGCCAAAGGCCGAGGTCCAGCCGGTGGCCGGAGCGAGAGAGACAGGGGACAGGGGCCCAAGGCAGGAGCGCAGGGCGGGCACACGAGACGAGGGGGCCGAGGCCGGGCCAGAGGCAGGGAGGACGAGGAGGGGAACAAACCTGCAGCAGAGAGCACAGAAACAAATAAACGTGAGTGAACAAAAAGAAAGAAAGGAAAAAACGAAAAGGAACAAGGCAGAGAGGGAGAGACGGGAGCAGGGGAGGAGGGTTGAGCAGGGGAGGGGTTGGAACGACAGGGGGGCCCCGACAGGGGCAGACCTGGAGGAGGGGGCCGGAACGGCTGGTCGAGGAAGGTGCCCACGACAACGGACGGCACCCGTGAAGACGACGACGAGGCCGGAGGGCAGCGGCGGAAGCAGGGGCGACGGTGGCGGTAGCGGCGGCGACCGACAACGGCGGCCACGACAGACAGCGGAAGCGGAGGCGGACTGCGGAAGCGGAAGCGGAAAAGCGGAGGCCACAGGCCCTCAGTGGCTTGATGCCATCTTGAACGGTGATGTACTAGGGGGAGGAGGGAGTAGACAGGAGGTGAGGGGTTGCGGGTGGAGTCGAGTGGCTCTGGACTCCTTGTGAGGGGGAGCGTCGAGGGAGTTAGCCGCAGGGCCAACAGTCGCTCTCAGCTGTGAGGGGGAGGAGGCTCTCGAGGGCTTGTGAGGGGGAAAGCTCTTGAGAGCTGTGAGGGGGGGATCGAGGTAGAGGGACTTAGACGCGAGAGTAGATCGAGGTGTGAAACTTGTGTATTTTTTGGAAAAGAATGAGCTCGACGGGGGAGCGAGAGTGACCCCTATCGGGTCGCCCTCGCTCCCCAGATTGCGGTTCGCCCTAGAGTGTGGCGAACCACATAAGGGGTGCATAGGGCACCAGCGCGCACAATGTCTCGTCCGACCCAGACGGGGTGACGCAACGAGGCCTACGTCTCGTAAGAAGTCAGCACGACCTTGCATGTCAGACAAGAAGCGAGACTAAACTAGGCTAGCTAACGCAAGTAGTCACAGAAGTGTTTACTACTTTAACACTCACCACCTCCTCCTTGTCCCCTCTTGCCACCATCCTTCCATATCCCTCCTCCGTCATGGCTCCTCTCTCTTCCTCTACCACCCTCTCTATTGCCCCTCGTTCACCTTCCAACCTCACCTCTCACCTTTCACCTTCCCTTCTCACTCCACCCTGTTCACCCACCCTTCACCACACGTACCCTCCTCCATCTATTCCCTTCTCCCCTTCCTCTTCCACCCCTTCATCCACCACTTTCCCACCCAATATCCATACTCTTGGTCTCACCACTTCCCTCCCACCCTCTCATCCTGTTCCTCACCGCCCTCCCCGACTGGTCCTTCTCCACACTCTCTTCCCTCTGCGGCATCCACACCGTTGTTACAGCCTTAGCTCACGTCCTTCGATTCCACCTCTCCTCCAATGTCTCCTCCGTCTTCCTCCGTTCCCCTCTCGTTGTCTGCCTGTGCCCGTAAGAGGGCCCAGCAACTCTTTTGTCGCCTATCCATCACTCCTCCATTGCATGTCATCCCTTCATCCTCTTCTCCATCGGTCCTCCTTCCATCTCTGCCGTCACCTGCCTCCTCCGTTCCTTCTTCCACCCTCACAGACCTACATCATTGTCTGACCACCCTTGTCCACAGCTTTCCTCCCCTCACTGCCACCTACGGACTTAGGGCGTCCCACATTACCACTCTGTCTCCTGAGTCCCTTCATGCAGTCATCGCCGATGCCTCCGTTTGGGTTCATTCTACCGTCAACCTCCTTGTGCCCTGACTGTGCTCTCTCTTCCACTATCCCGAGGTATGGTTAATCTGGGTCGTTTTTTACACCATCATATGGGTGTATAGTTTAGTATGATGATCTATGAAGGTTACATGAAGTTTATGACGTGGAGTGTTCCTATGCGGTGAGTGTGTGGGGGGATGGGAGATGGGTGCTACATGTACACTGGTATATAATGTTTTTCTTCAAATGTGTGAGTTAATTTTGGAAGGAGGGGGTTCTATATGGTGAGAGTATGGGTGGAGTGTATGGGGAGATGGGTGCTAAATGTACACTAGTATATAATGTTGTGATTCAGATGTGCAAGTGAATGTGGGGAGGGGGAGGGGCTGTATGTGGTGAGTGTATGGGAAGAGTGTAGGTGGAAATGGGTGCTAAATGTACACTAGTGTATATTGCCGTGATTTAGATATACAAGTGATTTTGGGAGGGGAGGAAGGGAAGTGAAGGGGAGGGGGGTTCTATGTGGTGAGTGCATGGGGGGAGTGTATGAGGAGATGAGTGCTAAATATACACTAGATCAATATGCTGTGATTCAAATATGCAAGTGCATGTGGGAGGGGGTTAGGGGGAAGGGAGAAGGGAGTTGTATGTGTTGAGTGTATGGGGGTACTGGTCAAGTAATGTGGTTTCTTGGAAGGTGTGTACGTGGGTTACGTGTATTTCTTGGAAGTTGCCATCCGGTGTACGTGGGGTATGTGTATTTCCTGGAAGTTACCTTTATGTACGGTGTACAATGTACACTGGAAAATGAGTGTATAATTGGAGGGTGACTGGTCATAAATGACTATCCCATGTCGTTTCCTGACCCTCCTCCTGTGACACTCTTTCCCATGGTTTAAAAACTTTGCCACATCACCTCAGAAAGATGATCATCACCCCATGGGCGAGGTTACCCTTGTCCTCCTCCAATCTCCACCATACCTCTCATCCCACCTTGCCACCCTCACTGACCTACTCCTCGATGCCGGCTCTCTCAACAGTGTGCTTACTCTGTCATGTTGACCGTTGTCTCCCTCGGCAAGATCTTGCTTGATGTGTGGAAGCTTGGGATTACATTGCTCATTCTCTCTAACTTTTTGACAGAGAAACCCACCTTTGTGTGGGAGCTGAGTGAAGCAAATTTCCACATTTGCTAGCGACTAGACCCACCTTTGTATGGGATTCGAAGCTTTGATGGTTGCTTCCATATCTTGCTCTTTTACCTCGGTAATATGCATGAGATCATGTTGGATGCAGCTGGTGAGGTAGTGACAGCGAGACCCACCATTCCATCAGAGTTGTTTCATCACGTGTTTGTCTCTTGCATACCTCCGCTTGCATAGTCATGTTAAACATTGTTGTTTTTAGTACAGCGAGACCCGTCTTTGAGATGGGAGCTGTTAGATTTGTTTTTAGGATAAAAAGCGGTCAGGATCAAATACGACCGCAAGCGGATGAGCAAGGTGGTTGTCCCCTTCTGTGAGCCACCACGCCCATGTAACCTCCACCTCTTGCCATTTTCAATCCCTAATATTTCCTAACTTTTCAACTTCCACTTCTCTCCTCTACCCTAGCCATATCCTGTCTCAACAAGGTGTGTATCTTGGGGAGACATATTTGTAGCTTATGTATTCCTGTATGTCATGTTGCCCTTATTATTCCTTAAAGCAAAACACAATGATTGGATTGGGGGAGTGTAGCAGTGAGTGTATCATATATATGCTCAAATCTGAAACTTGTGTATGTCTCTCCATTTATCTATTCTGAATAAAATCAGACATTGATCTTATTTACCCTAGATACACAATCAAATTCACAACACCAAAACACGTTCAATTTTTTTCAAGGGGAGGAGGGGAAGACAAGACTATCCATCCCCCTCCCCCCCCCCCCCCCCCCCCCCCCCCCACCACCACCCCGCCAAATTCAGAGAATGTGTTGGGGTGGTGTAGCAGATAGAAATAAGAGAGAAAACTTGTGTATTAATCATTATCAGAGGCATTTCACCGGAACTCATGCCTCAATACTAGAGGACCCCGATCTGCAGTCCACCCCCTTCCAACCACTGAATCTATGGAGGGTGAGGAGAGGGGATGTTATCGTAGAGAAAACTGAATGTGCACTGATGTATTTTTTTATGTGATTAATGGTTCTACTCCATTTTCCATCCATTTATTCCTTCTTTGAAGAACTCCCCAATACGCTATTCCAATACACTTCTGAATTTGGGGGGATGGGGTCCCAAATTTGAGATCTTCCACTCCCCCAGAAATGAGAGATTATGGGAAGTGGTGTATCTGATGAACTCAGTATAAACATAATTGTGTGTTTTCTGCCAATCAGTTTAGTGCGCTAGAAGAAATTGATCATTGATATCCAACAATCCCTACACTTTTTTGGCACCTTACACTGTCATTTTTACACTTTGATGGCGTGTGTAGGGCACAGTTGTCAAGGTTAGCACAACTTCAAACACACTGATAATGTATACTTTTCAGAAAATTAGTTTGAGACTAGATGCAAATGGAATGGGAGGAACGAACCCCTTCAACATCAGACACAAGCGACCCCTGACGCTCAAGCGACTCTAAACTTTTCACGTGAGGGAAAGTAAAGAAATTGCTCATGCAACAATTTACATGCAGCGACAGTGACATGTTATTGTATTGCAAAAGTGACCCAAAAATACCACAAAAGGCAGAAGTACAAGACAGTGTAAGTGATGTCAATGCAACCATAACACAAGTCATGCATGAGAATTAAATTCGTCACCATTCATAAAGACACATCATGAACTTCATCATGATTCTGATGTAGTCATTAAAGATAAAGTCTAGGATGAAATGATTTGCATAAGTGAGACCAAGAAGACCAAAAATCCGTGTCAAGGAAACATAACTGGTTGCGGTAGTTGATTTCCTGTGAACATCCTCACCATGTTTTCCATTTCTCGAGACCGGTTTTCCATTTTGTACTTTTGAGGTCCTCACTCTGTCCTTTGCTTGTACCAACAAACCATAGCTGTAGTTCAAGCGAAATTGTTACAAGGAGTTGAGTTGAGGAGGATGCAGTTTTGGACCAACGTCATTGCCATATCGTACCCCAATTTGTTTTGGTCAAAAATGGGGAAGGTATGCAAGGAAATTGGGAACAGGATGACCCATGGTTCCACTAGAAAGGACCCATAGTTGTATACTCAGGTAAATGAGAAATTTATAGATGGATGGTTGGCTCAATCAAACTTATTGCATGAGTAAGTTCATCATCCATGCTGTGAGTCAATTCATCATCTATGTCATCATTGTACTTTTGGGTTAGGAAGAATGTTTTCTGTAATCAGTTGGGAATCCAATCCCCAAAAGTGTCCAGATTTTCTCGACTCACAACCAATTCTTAAGTGATTAATGACATGTTTTAGTGAGCAACCAGTTAGATTCACAGTCTTGCCCAAAATGCGAGCACATCAGCAAACAGAAAGTTATGGATTTCATCTGGTTTACAAGTTATTGAGCCACATGTGTACATTCATATCAAAATGAAACCAACAACGTGCATGCAGCATTACTGGCACTTTAAATTAACATTGAAAGGTGAGGAATTTACGTTAAGCACATGCAATATTGTTTCATCTACTTGTCCATACCTCAGGCTGTTGTTTTGTTGAGAACTGATGCCTTACATTAGACCTAATGGAGAACATAAATGAAAGGCTTCCACTGAGCTCTGTCATGCATGTTAATGGAAATAAAAGAATTCAATTTGATTTAGCTTCTTTGCCCAGAGTTGCCAGGCCAACGTGGAAACACAATTAAGATAGGCTGCCCCTTTGGCGCAAGGACGACAAGATAGCTGGACTCCTGACGGATGTTATACTTGTGTGCAACTGCCATGAAAAATAAAACAGTAAATAACTTTATGAAAATGCATCAGAAGACCATGCAAAGATATCACATCACTTGACATGTTACACATGCCGAATGGCAAAGGCACACATATGTGCATGCCAAAGCTTGGCACATAGGCGGCTCCAAAGACCTTAGTGCATCTGATCCCATTTAAGTTGGGCCTCAAGGTTCTTGATGTACAAGATGGCGGCTTTGAGTATATCGACAGTCCTCCCCATTCCAACCTCCGACTCCGGGAGGATAGCCTGCAGCTGCTCCAGCTTGTCTCTGCAACAGCACAGAAAACAAGCAGAATCAAAGGCAGAAACTTGAGCGTCATCCAGATAAGCTTTGGATACTCATCATGCAAAAATATTCCATGCACTCAATAGTTTCTTCAGAGCATCCACAAAAGTACTTTGAGCTACACAAAAAATCAAGTGGCGGCAATGGTCGAGGAGGTCAGGGGTCATGGGGACTGATTATGGCAAATGAAATTTGAGTGTCCCACCTGATGCGGGCCCTGCGCCTCTTCTCTAGGAGGCTCTTGGGCTTAATGCTGTCATCAGCTGGAATAAGAGCCTCATCTGCTCCACCCTCTGCTTCTTCCTTTGCTGCTGCACTTTCTGAGGCAGCAGCATCTCCACCACGGCTGAGCTTTCGGCTCATTGTTCGAATATTCAAAGATGCCAGGTTGGGGTCAGACGTTTCGCTCCCATTCATCGCATGTCCTCTGAATCCTGTTCCTCCTGCAGGTTCCTGGTCATCCTCCCACAGCAAAGCGTCAACGTCTACATTGTCACACTCCAGTGTTTCTTGGCGCACCTTCGGAACGACCGGGCTGCTGAGTCTGGCTTTCTTTGTCAGAGGTGGCTCTGGAACGACGGCATCAAGGTTTCTGATCAGCTTTTGTGCTCGCAGAAGCCTCTGCATGTGCTGGTTCTGCTGCTTTTTCTGCAGCTGCTGCTGCTGATGCAGTCGTTGTTGCTGCTCTGGTGGTGGCAGCATCACCAGGTGCTTCTGCTGCTGCTGCTGCTGCTGCTGCTGCTGCTGTTTCTGCTGCTCCTGCACGGGCTGCTCTATCACAGACCTATGCATTAGATCTTGGGGCATTTGGGAAACCTTTCTTACATGGAAATCCATTTCCTGCTGCTGCAGCTGCAGCTTTTGCTTCTGCTTCTGGTTCTGCTTCTGCTGCTGGCGCTCGTGCTCGTTGTGCACATCGGGTTCAGCTTCCTTGGTAAGGCTGAAAAGTTCAGGAGCAACAGAATACGCAGGTGAATCCAAAGCATTGAATGAGCCCTGCCGTGACAAAGGGGAATCGTTGCCACCATCGTGGCCAGACGAGATCTGAATCAGACAGTCCCAGAGAGTGGCTTGTGGCCAGGTGGTAGCCACACCCCTTTCCCTGTTTCCTCTACTTGCAGCAGTGAGTTGGGAGCTCACACCCCAATCAGATGCAGGTTTGTGCGTGCTCTCTCTTGTGTGTGGCAGCCACTTCCTCTTGTTCCTGAAGTTGTCGCATGTCCCGCTGCTATTGGCTGCTTCAGGGACAAAGTGTGGGGCTGCTCCAGCAGCGGCAGACAGACCTGACTCTCCTGCGGCAGCGAGGGGTGCCTGCACAGCTCCCGAGGAAGCTTCTGGAACAAAGGGGGAATGAGACTGCGAAGGGCAGTCGTAATAGCTATTGTGGAGCGCTCTCGCAAGTCTGGCCAGTTCGAAGGTGGCTCCCGGCACAACCGGACAACGGGTGCCGTTACCTTCAGCATCGCCGATGCTGAGTTCATGGAAAAGAGAAGGGCTCATGGCAGTTGGGGGGCTAGTGGCTGCTCGATCTAGATTTGGACCCATCTTCACCTGTGGAAACTTCTCCTCTTGCAAAAGTGCTACAACTCCGTCACCGGGCTGCTCCGGCTCCTGATAAAAATGATGCTGCTGCTGCTGCTGCTGCTGCTGCTGCTCCTGCTGCTGCCTCACCTGTGCCTGGAGCTGGCGATGGTGGTTCTTCACTGCGATCTGCCATGCTGGTGACGTGCCACTTCCTGGCTTCTTCAAAAGGATGGGTGGGACATTCTCTGCCATTGGAGGTTGCGAGCCACTTAGCGGTGAGGTTGCAAGTGCAGGAAGTTCCACGGCAGTAGTTGTGAGAAGGCTTGCCCTTGGGGTGGTAATGAGTGAGCTTCGTTTAGATGCTGCAGACAGGGATGTCCTGACGAAGGAAAAGGAGGCGCCAGTGCCACTCCTGTGGCCTGGTCTAAGCAGTCCAGGGTGCTTGACCTTTGTAAGGCTCACTGGGACTGGCATCGTTGTTGCTGCTGTTGCTGCGGCTGTCGCTGCTGCTGTTGCTGCTGCTGCTCCTGCTGACGCTCCTGCTGCCGGTGCAGACTTTGGTAGAAGAGCAGAACTGCAATTCTCCTGGCTGCCAGTCACGTACGAAAGCGGCGCAGCGCCACTGTGCGCTGGTGCTACTCTCTCAATCTGAAGAGACTTGAGAGGCGCAAAATGCCGCCGAGCACCCACCGGGGGTGGTGCAGCTCTCACAGTTGGAGAACCAGCAGAAATGACTGTCACGTCAGCGACTCCTGGTCCAGTATGCGTGGAAGATGGAGGCATCCACTCGGTCTGCCCGTGAACAGAGACGGCAACGTCAGAATGACATTGCAGATCGCCNGGCTGGATGCTTCAAGATTGGGGCCATCCTTGCCTGGTTGTTGCGGTAGCTGAGTACAGCCAGTCCCAGATGCAGCTGCCGCTACCACTCTTGCCTCTGGCTCGTTGGCCAGCAGGCTAGCGGCAATGAGGTGGGCCCCCGAGCCTGCCAAGCTCAGAAGCATTTGAAGCTGCGCCGGAGTGAGCGACGTCAGAGATGCCACCGCTTCCTCCAGGCCGTTCAGCACTCCAGGAGTTGCTGACAGCACGGACGCTGCGATGTCATCGGATGCTGAGAGGTGACTGCTGGACAAGACCGGTGCACCAGATCTGTCGCCTACTCTGACGTTCGCGCCTGCGGAATGCTGCGACTCTATTGCCACTGTAGAAGCAGATAATGCTTCTGCTGCTGCTGCTGCTGCTTCTTGTGGTGGTGGTGATGCCCCTGCTGTGTTAGCTGGTTACGATACAGGCGAAGGAGCTGCCTTTTGTGCAACATCCGCAGCTGCTGCCGAGGCATCACTTGATGAATCTTTCTTATAAAGAGGCGTGCTGCATCCCATTCCGAAGGCTGGAGCGAGGCTGGGCAGATGTTCTTCACCTGCTGCAGCTGCGGCCAAACAAGCACCATGAGGAGTGACTGCTGCAGCGGGCACCACAGCAGCCGATGGTCCTTCGAACTGGCTGGCCATCGCAGCTGGTGCCTGCCCTTTAGCGGCGACGTCGTCGTCAGATACTACAGCCGCCCAGGATGATGGGTAGGCCGAGACAGCTTCGTTCAGAGTCCTTTCGGCTGCAGAAGGAGCATTAGCACCAGCAGCAGCACCGGCAGCAGCTGCAGTAGCAGCAGCAGGGATAGGAGTTGGGACATCAGCATCAACATTAGCAGCGTCGAAATGAGAATCAGCGTTGGCGATGCCAGGAGGCGCGAATTTCGCTTCAGAAAGAGTGCTATCTCTAGCTGACTGAAGATAAACATAGTCTCCTCCACCGGCGCTGACGCCAGTCATACGGCTGGCAACGGCGGCGTCGCCCATGGTCGAGCACTCTCTGGCCTTCAGGCCCAGATTCCATGAAGACTTGGAAGATTTTCCAGATAGAAGTGCATCCGACAGCGCTGCGATAGCAGCAAGTTGTGCACCGCTGACGTCTCCAGCGGCACCGCCGCCATGCGCGCTGCTGCCGCCGCCGCTGCTGCTGCTGGAGATATTGGCCAGGTGCTCGAGCGAAGTACAACGCAGCGAGATGAGGTCTAACAACGCCGTGCTGCTGCTGCTGCCGCCGCAGCCGTTCGTGTCGTACGTCCTGGCACTGCAGACTGCGCTTTGATCAATGCCGGCTGTTGCAACAGCTTCGGCCTTTTTGACGGATTGGGCCTCAGAATCCATTGGCCCTTGCGGACTCCGCTTGGTGGCAGGCTGACAGAAACCTTTGCCGACGCCGGTACAAGCAAAGCCACCGCAGGCGCGCGCGCAAGCGCTTTTTCGTGGCGAAGAGGAGAATTCAGTGGAGGCGAAGTGCAGGCAGCTAGTTTATCAAGAAAAGCGAGAAGCTGGTCGGACTAACGCAGACGGGGAAACAATTTTTTTTTTTTAGCCCTTGCCACGGGGAAAGGATGAGACTGAGTTGCGTGGGGGTAGGGGCAGAGTCCGCTGATGCGCACGCGCGTCGTCATTCTGGGATGGCAAGCTGGTTTTGCGGACTTGTGGCGTGTCGACTGGCCGCTAATCCCTTAGATTAATCGAGCCGCATTGCTTGGGTGACGCGGACGCTCCGTGCCCGTCGAAGCCGTGGCGGCAGTGCGGTGCATTTTGCTGCCGCCTTGCAGCAGCCCTGAAGCGACAAAATGTAGATGTGGACTCGGATTCCGGCATCAGTGAATCTGCGGATCAGCCCTCGTACGGTGAAGACATTCCAATCGTTCACACAGCCACGAACGCTCCCACACAACTTGGCTCTTCCCCTGACCATGGATGAGGCCAAGCACAAAAGATAGCGCTGTCATTAATGCCTACATTTTCCCCTGACAGCGACAGCTTGAAGGCAGCTCTACGTCCATGGGAGCTAGAACCTTCTTCAGGGGTTGTTTGAATTTATTTACATGGACTGCTGACAACAAAGTCTATGTGGTCAACGAAGGGATCGACGGGATTGCTGGGTCATTAAAACCCAGTTTCACGACGGCAAGTCTCTAAGTCCCCAAGGCGGCCAACTTCACGGGGAGAACTCCACATGGGCCCTTACAGCGTTTTCTCTGACGAAATGGGAAACAGCACAATACCAAGACAAATGCCGCGTTCGGCAACATATTTGTAGTGGGTATCGAGCGTCCTTACGAGGCTGTCCCGAGGTCTGGCCTGTTATGCCGCTTAGATGTTTTGCCGCTTATGTGGCGTGTTGTGGGGTGTGGTTCGGGGACAAGATGCACACATTTTTGTGACGAATTCCTCAAGAAGGACCGGCTTTCAATGGATATGGAGTGATTTTTCTTAAAAGCTTTTGTTGGTTAAAATAGACATTTCTTTCTTTCGTCGCCTCTAGGTTAGCTGGATCTCTAATCTAACTATGTATTAAAAAACCAGCGCTCCTGGGTGCGCATGGTTGTCGCTGAAATCTGCTGTTGGCAGTTCGACATTTTTCCGCAGCTGGTTTTTTGGGCTGGGGGGGGTTGGAGCTCAACTTCACACGTGTAACAACTCATTTTTCAACTTCACCATTGATTTTTTTTACATTTTCTTTAGAACATCGATGTGCGGACGGACAAACGTCGCCCACCTGTTGGCATGCCCTATCCTCCCCCTCGCAACATCATTCTGGCTCAAGAGGCAGCATCATATGCATCGATGTTGCCGTTGGATTATCCGAGGATCGCTAGCCATGATGGTAGATCGAGGGCTAGGGCAATCGCATGTATTCGCCCTCCAAGGCTTCGCCTACGCGAGGCCAACAAGCGAGGTAGGGGTTCTTAATAAACGCCTAGTGTCCGCCCAACGTGGGATGGACGAACATTGAACGTCACGTTCTCAGGCCCAGCCCCTGCCACCTACCACGCTCGATGCCCACGCCCTCTCACCAACAACGCGCAAGCCCAACCTTAACCCTGGCGACGACGGGTAACATGGCGGTTGCCAAAGCCACCAAAAACAAGCAAATGCTACCGTTCACAATGCCTAGGCACGTGGGGTCTTGTGAGAACGTCCTTGCAATTTCCACCTCGTAGCAAGAAAGCAGTAGTCAAGCTAACCTAGCAGGAACAAGCGTTAATGAGGAGCTGCTATCTTCCCCAAAGTCTGTTAAGGGCAAGCGGCGTGCAGTGTTGCCAAGGGGAGGGTCAACAAGGGACGTAAGGCGTTAAAAACTCTCAGCGTAACAAGGGCAAAAGCCAGCCCTGTCCAAAGCGGGAAGGCCGCAAGTGTAGCTGAGGAAGGTGGGTCTAGCAACAAGCGAGTGAAGGAAAGAGCATGGAGTCTTCCACTAGATACTGATTTCCTCTTGGATGTCCTCGCCGAGATGAATAAACGATAGAGGAATAGTGCGGGGTGGGATAAATATGTATGGGCATGGATTTATGGTTGGTTCATCCAAAAGTTGAAAACGGCAAGAGCGCGTGTGGAGAAGGCCGAGATGTTATACAACTTGAACAAAATCAAGTACCATGTTAGCAACGTGAAGACGGCCTATTGTAAAGTGTGCGAGCAGAAAAATCTTAGTGGGGCAGGTTGGAAAGATGAAGCCCCGATCCTCCACCAAGCATGTTGGGATGAGTTCCGCTCCACCAACGCAAACGTGTAGCTAGCATTGTCACACCCTAAGACTTCATGGTTTGACCCATGTTACCGCGTGTAGCCGCTTCTCTTGGCATCTAAGAGGAAGACACATAGTGCAGTTGGGGCAGGGGAAATCCTGACAAGGTGGGAGAAGCAGCCGAGGGAGGAGTCGCATGCCGACATGCAGCTAGTTGTAAGGGGTGGGTGTGAGGTGGCAAACATCCTGTCGAATGAAGTTGAGGAGTTTTACAGCAATGCAGAACTACCAGTTGATTTGAACAAAGTGGTGGATGAAGTTGATGAGGATGAGGGTGGAGTGTGAACAGACTCCTGGCGTGCTGAGCAAGGGAAGTACCATGCAGCATATGAGGGTGAGTACCTTGTAGAGCTCCTAGCTCTTGAGCTACTCCTCATCGTGGTTTTTTTAGTGCACGCGATGTCGACTATGTGGGTGGATTGTTTGGATAATTAGCACCTGAGAAGGGGGCACTGGTTGTAGTAGTAGCACCACCACTAGTGGACGTACTGGATGGGGCACCAGCGGGTGCGGGAGGGGCACCGACACTGGCGAGTGGGGCACCGGTAGCGGTAAATGAGGCACCGGCAGGTGCGGGAGGGGCACCGACAGGTGTAGGTGGGGCACATGCAGCGGCACGTGGGGCACCACCATTGGCGGGTGGGGCACCGGAAGTGGCGGGTGGGGCACCAACGCTGGCGGTTGGGGCACCAACAATGGCGGGTGGGGCAATGGCAGCAGGGGGTGGGGCTCTAGCAGTAGCGGATGTGGCACCAACAGCGGCGAGTGGGGCACTGGCAGCGACGGGTGGGGCTCTGGTAAGAGGGCTAGAAGTGGGTGGGCCACCGGCCAAAGCAGCACTTATATAAATTGCACTACCAGATTGTGCAGGGGTGGGTGGTGCACATGCAGGTGCATGTGCAGCAGCTAAAGGAGGGGCACAAGGAAGAGGTGGTGCATTTAACCGTAAGGTGCGTCAGGTGCTTGATGACGGAATTGGATCTGCACTAGGCCGCGGCCTTTCAGCACTTAAAGCCGGTCGTAATCACACACACACCGCATTGAAGCTTTCCATCTCACTTGACCGCGCATTTGACAGTGATTGTGCAGGATGGATGGTGAAGGCACGTCAGATCGTGACTGGCCTTAACATAGCGCCAGAGAAGAGGGTAAGGATCATGCAGCTAATAAGCAAGGAGCCACATAGTGTAGATTGGTTTTGTAGTGCAGAAGTTGGAACACAAGAGAAGTGGTCCGGCTACAGGTGAGTACTGTTAGTGGATGTGTCTAAATGTTTCCATCAGCTAGCATTGTATATGGCCATTGAGGCTAAACATTCTTGTGTGTTGTGTGCTATGTAGATTCACCAGGGACATGGATGTCCACGTCCACGACCATGAGTGGATCTTCCCTTTCATTTGCATCTTCATGATGTGCTTCGTACTCATGCATGCTAGAGAGTAGACTCTTTGTGCATGTTGTAGGGCTACACGTTTTGGTGTTGAATGCTGTCATGGGTATGCTGTTGGTTTGAGGCGGACAGTCATAGATGCACCCACTGAAATTTAACATGTTCACCATGCATGTCATGAAAGGCCATACAATGTGCTACTTGCTCATTCTAGACTTTTGGTTTCTGGCCATGTGTAAGATACAAATTTTGTGCTAAAGAAATGGATGGAAATTGAGATAAATGACTTGAACAATGCATATGTAGTAGTTGCCATAGAAATCATGGGAATTAGAAAGTATATAAATACATCAACAGGTTCATAGTCCACGCTCAGCTCTGTCAGTGACATTTGCCAAGTACGTCTCCCTGGCTAATGCATCTGCGAATGCTCGTGCTTCTATCGGGGCTTGAACGTTGTCTACCAAGTCTACTCCATCAGGGAGTCCTTCACAAAAAACGGCTATGTTCAGCCAAAAGCCATCTATTTAACCGCCTTTGTCAGCTCATGCAAGGATGAAAATTGTATGGAGCACATAGCATGCAATCACGATGTTGGCCTCTACATCAAGAGATTATCCTTCCATGTCTACAAGGATCTAGACTTGTGCTTAAGTTGACCAATGGCTCGCTCCAACGTCATTCAAAAAGAGGAATGCCGCATGTTGCACAACTCTTGTGGTGTTTTCGACGCATTGACATTACTGTGCAAAGGGTCCTCGCGAAGGTAATATCGAACGCCACAGTTAGGCATGAGACCTTGGAGGGAGAGAGGATACCCCGCATCCGCTAAAAAGAACTTTCCCTCGGGCAAAAAGAACCCCTCAGTACACGCATGCATGAAGACGTAAGAAACATGCGCACTTCCCTCCCAACCATTATGCACCCATGCCATAGTTTCATCGAACTTCACTATGATGAAAACATTTTGTGTCTTCTGTCACTTTTGGTTGAAATAAGGTCCTTGTTCTTCAACGGGCACCGTAGTGGGTATCCATCCACGACGCCCACATAATTATTGAGAAGGCATGAAATGCCGGTTTGTGGTTATCTTCTTGGGGATCCCATTGCCCTCACTCTACCTTATCATGGACGGCGCAATCTCAACAATCCTCCTCAACCCATCCTAAGTGCCTCCCCACTGTCTCCTTAGAGTGTTGAAATGTCTCCAACAGGTGACGTTGCCCTTTGCCCCTTATCATCTAGCAAAGGAACATTGTTACAAATTCCAGGGTGCTAATGTGAACGGTTCGCTCAAGTCTAGCTACCTCGAATACCTCATCCAATTTATCAAAGTGCCATGGGTCGAGGACAAGGGTGTCATACACCCGCTTGGCGTTGGCCTTATGGGAAACTAGCACATCAACAAATTCACTTTCAAGGAGTGGACGAGTGAGGTAATTGCCCTTTAAGTATGGCAATTTTGCATACATGCAGATGAAAATACTAAGCACCATTAATTACTACACATGGGCTTAGGGTAGAACTTCACTAGTGCATGATCAAGTTATTGTTCATCGCCCCAAATTCATACAATTGATGATCAGTGTATCAAAAAGTGTATTTCTCCATGCTAAAATTTTACAGGGAACATCCACATGAATGCGTGCCGCGAAATCCCAGGTGTACATTCCTTGTATGTAAGAAGAACTTTCATGGGCTCTATGTGATATCTATAAGTTTCTACAAAGAGTCCATGTTCACAATTTTGTTCACTTCCCAATACACTTGTTGATGCACAGTTTAACGGGTGAGGCAATCGGTCATATATGACATGATCTTGGTCCATGTCTTGTTTTTTTTTGTAGCTGGTATGGAGTGTACAAGGTTGCCCATTGTTAGCCTCCAAAAAGGAGTGAGAGTTGTAGGCTTGGGGGAAAAGGATAGAAAAGAGGAGCGAGAAGAAGAAATGATACTACGCTTGGTCTAATATTTGAAAACAATTCCGGCCAACAAAGGTGGCCAACACCAACGCTCGGAAGGTGGTTTCCATCTTCCTATTCTGGTTGAATCGTTAGTTGGGAGCGCCCAACTTACGATTTTAGCGAAAACCAGGTGCACCCCAATTCCTTTAGTCCCGCAGCCAACTAGACACGATGCTCGAAAGTTTCATGCGCTTGTGTACTACATACTTGTTACTTCCTAGAAAAACGAAATGGATAATGGCACGAAGACACTAGTGGTCTGAATCTTGACACTCGCACAGTGAACACAAAACTTGTGCGTATGACGCCAGTGATGGTGGCCAAATGTTTTATCCAGGATACAAATAATACAAGCCAAAGCATCGTGACATCCGGAGGGATTTTTGGATGGAGCAAGAGTATCCACACTAATCTCTAATTACCATGGTTGGCAGCATCTAGCTTTATATCTCAAAGGGGGTGTAACCATATATCCACTGAATTCTCAATAGAACTAAGATATAAATGTTCCGCACATCTCAAAACAATGGAAATTTCATTGTAGCACGTCCACCAATTCAGACTTCAAATCATTACACACATATTCTTTTGTTCAATCATATGTATTCCACTCTTACTTCACTTCGTGATGCTATGTCCATACTCAAAGAAAGAGCATGTCGCATGCGGATGAATGGTTCCCACGAGCACAAACAATTTCTTTGACCACCAAGTCGACACCAATGACCAGGTGAAAAACCGTTGTACTTTCTTGTTTTCCAAGGAACATGGACAAATATTCAAAAATTTACCCTACACGCCAATTGGACCTCATTGTCACTGCTGTCTACAGGAGGCACAAGAAATGTGAAATGTCCATAGTCAACATTGAAGACCATCACTGGGCACATATGGGTGTAATTATTTTGGGATTTTTTCGGTAAGCAACTGATCACGGGAGATTTTGCTTAGGTGATAAAGGGCCAAGGAGGGGTGCTATCATACCAAAAAAACGATGGGTGGTTATAATCCCAGCCACAATTGTAAAATGTATTTAAATGCCACGGAAACAATTGTTGACAATAAAAAATGGAGTTCCTCATCAACATTTAAAAAATTACGTCACTTTAAAATCATGTTTTGGTAAAATTATATTATGCATGAGATTAATACAAATCAACAAAATGATTTCATGTCATATATGTTTCAGACTTTGAACGTGAGTCTTTAACAAAAGTGATCATGAACATCCACAAAAACTCCAATCTCTAATTGGAAAAGTGATAAAAGCAAACTTATGATGTCACATGTAGCACAAACTTGCCTTGAATGGTAGCATCTTAGGGACGATAAATCGTCGAGATATTCAATACATTCCTCATGTTGTCAAGGTTACCATCTTAAGAACCGTCTTCTCTTGAAACTTCAGCATTCACACACATCCTTTTGCATTAGATATGTGCGTCAATAAACCTTATTGACATGTGCAGTAGTGGCGATAGGACATAACTTGAAAATGACGTGTAGTGTACACTCCACCAAATAAGGAAAACATTGTTAGCTATCTAAGTGAGCAGTCTAGCTCCTCCATGGAGGCCTAGAGGTTCATTAGATTCAATAGTTGGCAAATAAAAGTATTTTAGACAAACAACAAAAAAAAGAAACTCAAATGAGTGAATGAACTACCCTTTATGCATCTTAGGATTTCATATGACCAATGGTGAAACATAACTTACATCATAGATACAGATCCTATATGACCAATGGTGTTTTGGTCACGCACTTGGATTTTAGTGTTCTCCTCAAGTGCACTCGCATTAGGCAAGTGAAGTAACATTCAAGTGTGTCATAGAAGTGAATGTTTGCATTGAGGATGTGAACTCCGTTTTTGTGTGACAGAGGGGCCATTGCCCTCATGAAAACACCCCATGCAATGACCCCTCTCCACACGAGTGAGGGTTGATCATGCACTGAGTGCATAATTACTGTATCATTGTGTGGGTAATGTGCATTTTTCCCTCAAACATCAGCCCCACACATTGGACTACCCCATAAGAGTTGGGATCCAAGGTTGTATATAGGACAAAATCACACACAAAGTGCGTGATTAGTGCATTTTTGTGTGGGAAACAAGAGCATTACCCTCACATACCAGCCCCATGCACTTGACCATCCCCCCATTACGAGTTGGGGTCCAAGGTTGTATACATATCAAAATCACACATTGAGTGCGTGATTAGTGTATTTTTATGTGAGCATACTACCCTCATATACTAGCCCAATGCATTGGACACCGTCATAGGAGTGGGGGTCAAAGGTTACATGCAAGAGAAAACCATGCACTAGATGCATTTTGAGTGTTTTGTGTGGAAAACGAGTGCACTATCCTCATAAACTAGCCCCACGCACTAACCCCGCCCATAGGAGTGGGGGTCCAAGGTTGCATGTAAGAAAATATCATGCACTTAGTGTGCAATCATGTTTGTGTGGGTAATGAGAGCATCTCCCTAATACACTTGCCCCACGCACAAGACCCTTCTCATAGGAGTGGGATTCTAAGGTTGCATATAGGATAAAAACACACCATGACTGTGTGATTAGTGTATTTCTGTGTGAGGAACAACTACAATGTCCTCATACACCAACCCCATGCACTAGACCCCCCATAAGAGTGGGGGTCCAAGGTTTTATATTAGACAAAATCATACACTAAGTGTATGAAAAGTGCATTACCACGTGGGAAACGAGCACACTAAACTTATTCATTCGCCCCACGCACTAAACCACCCCATAGGATCAAATGTTGTATATGACACAAAGTCATGCACTCAGCGCATGATTAGTTTATTTTTCTACGGGGAACAAGCACTTTGCACTCATACACTAGCCCTATGCAGTGCACCCCCATATGAGAGGGAGTCCAAGGTTGCATGTAAGAAAAATTCACGCACTAAGTGTGTGATAAGTGTATTTTTGTGTGGAAAATGAGCGCACTACCCTCATACACTAGCCATGGCCAATACAGCCCCCCATAGGAATGGGGGTCCAAGGTTACATATAGGATAAAATCATGAACTGAGTGCGTGATTAGTATATTTTGTGTAAAGAACAAGCACCCTCCCCTCATAAACTAGTCCCTTACTGACCCCCTACCATGGGATTGGAGATCCAAGGTTGCATATAAGACAAAATCGCGCAATAGATCTGTAAACTAGAAATCCGGTGTACAAAAAGGCCTTCATTAACCATACCTTGATACATATATAGATAAAGAAACATAAGTAAATATGTAAATATGTGAAGAAAGAAGTAGAGATAGGTGTATATTTTAATATTAATTCAGATAAAACATAACTTTAGATATAGATTTACACAGATATACATAAATAGATATAGATATATAAATATATATGGATAAAGATACAAATATATGTATAAATATTAGTATATGAATACATATAGATATGGAAAGAGATATATATATTAATAAATATGCTGATATAGATAACGATATACATATAGATATAGATGTATATATAGATATAGGTATAGATATAAATATAGATATAGATATATATATAAACATATATATATATATCGATATAGATATATATAGATATAGATATAGATATAGATCTAAATGTAGATGTAAATATATATAGATATAGATATATGTATAGATATAGGTATAGGTATAGGTATAGATATAGATATAGATATAGATATAGATGTAGACATAGATATAGATATAGATATAGATATAGATATAG